>JABBWA010000189.1:0-95555 GCA_016628065.1 Suillus lakei | reverse complement strand
AGACGAGATGCACTATCATCTTCAACGCTGGACATCTGTCTTTAATGTGGTATCTATCATATGCAATCGCCGGTCGCCCCCTCATAGAGATCCCAAATGTCGACCGGCAGCATTTGATATCATGACGACTGCCGGTAGGTATCACCCGGTTGTCATGGACTTTATGAATCTCGGATCAAGTTTCTATACAACTCTGGCTCAATGCTGGCTTCATCATGTCGACTGGTGAGACATTACATGAATGTGGAAGAGGGCAACCGGATTGTTACTGCGTGGTACATGCGAGACAGCATCCACAATTTTGTTGGGACTCCGAGCACAGAGTATGCAAAATATGACCGTGTAAATATGTAGGAACTGTATTCATTCAAATATATATCTGGTATACTCGGTTACCGTATTGAGATGGTTTCCGCATGTGCTGGGTGGATAATTGAGCCGAACCGGATATGTATCATGGAACTGTATGGGTATAGACCCAGATGTGTATACCGGACGGACCGGATGGGCATTGCCGGTAAGAATACATTGCACCGGATAAGGTATCGTGGTCTCCGGTTAGTGCACTCTGTATGTACCGGATGTGTTTACCTGCCTCATATCTCACCCCATCCCTCGGCCCACTCGTCTCCGGTTAGCATAGTCTGTATGCTCCACACGCCCTTACCCACCTCATATCCCACCCCATCCCTCGGCCCATTCGTCTCCGGTTGACATACCATGCATGTACCGGCTATATTTACCTGCCTCGTATTTCACCTCATCCCTCGGCCCACTCGTCTACGGTTAGTAAACTATGCATGTACCGGCTATATTTACCTGCCTCGTATTTCACCTCATCCCTCGGCCCACTCGTCTACGGTTAGTAAACTATGCATGTACCGGATACCCTTACCCACCTCGTATCCCACCCCATCCCTCGGCCCACTCGTCTCCGGTTAGTACACTGCATGTACCAGATGTATTTACCTGCCTCGTATCTCACCTCATCCCTCGGCCCACTCGTCTCCGGTTAGCATAGTCTATACTATGTGCACACCCTTACCCACCTCATATCCCACCCCATCCCTCGGCCCATTCGTCTCCGGTAGGTACACTATGCATGTACCGGATACCCTTACCCACCTCGTATCCCACCCCATCCCTCGGCCCACTCGTCTCCGGTTAGTACACTGCATGTACCAGATGTATTTACCTGCCTCGTATCTCACCTCATCCCTCGGCCCACTCGTCTCCGGTTAGCATAGTCTATACTATGTGCACACCCTTACCCACCTCATATCCCACCCCATCCCTCGGCCCATTCGTCTCCGGTAGGTACACTATGCATGTACCGGATACCCTTACCCACCTCGTATCCCACCCCATCCCTCGGCCCACTCGTCTCCATCGCACACTGAATTCATGTATATGCATAGATATCCTATATAGTACATTCCTATACTACCGTCTACATAATATACCACCGGCCCATCCGTTTGAAACAGGTACACACCACCCACCGGCCCACCCGTCTAGCATGTATATACATAGATATCCTATATAGTACATTCCTATACTACTGTCTACACTATATACCACCGGCCCATCCGTTTGGAACAGGTACACACCACCCACCGGCCCACCCGTCTAGCATGTATATACATAGATATCCTATATAGTACATTCCTATACTACTGTCTACACTATATACCACCGGCCCATCCGCTTGGAACAGGTACACACCACCCACCGGCCCACTCGTCTATGATGGTACACTTATTGCCATGGGCCCACGTGGGCTGGCCCGCCTCTATAGGTACATTGTCACCCTCAGCTGTCCGTCTAATACGGGTATAAGTTACTGTACTATGTGTGGGGAGAGCACCCACATAATCAAACACGAGCAAGTTCCAAGACACGTTTCAATTGACGACTGTGCATGGATACGAGGCATTCAGCGAAGAGACACGTTACCAGGACATAACAGCAGTTCTTCTACTTTATCACCTCCGAACCCACTGGAAAGTGAACCAATCACACCAAGGCGCAAATTTTCACTACCAGCACCACAATATGTTGAATGCAGATGTTCGGACAAAATCAAGAACGAATACCGTCTGTTTCCAGCACATTTCACTCCAGACGACAACATTTCTACATCCTATTCCACAGAATCATCGCTATCATCTATCACTCCCACCAAACCAGTAGTGAAATCCACGCTGAAACCACAGTCAATATTTCTCCGTCAACCTCCTGCATTACCACTAATCACAACCGGACTCCAATCAATCGCAACCAAACCGCAAGTGACGACCAGGAGTCAACCAAACCCAAGGTTGACAACTATGACAGACACCGTCAAGCCAGTACCGCTTTTTTATGGCGACTATGGAGAGAAAGAGAACCCAGCGGCATGGTTCGCACAATTCGAGTTATCGCTCCCAATCAGTTGGACGGATACACAATCTATTCAGCGATTTAGCATGCAGCTAACGCCAGGAGAAGCAGCAGAGGAATGGTACCAAGGATTAATGTCACAACAACTTAGTTCATTCGCCGATTTGAAAGCGGCATTTTTCAAGCGCTGGCCATCACCCAAACAGGCCAAACTCACGCGAGCACAACAGAAAGAACGAGTGATGGCACAGATCTTGAAAGAGGAAGAAGTAGGCGAATGGACTCAAGAAGGACGAACTGGCAATTATGCGCATGTAACTTGGGTGCTCAATGTCTCGAGACTAGCGCTTGGAATGGGCGATGTAGATGGTGGAATGATCGAGTACGTGTTAGAAGGAATTCCGAACTTGCTGAAGGATCATCTCAAGTGTGTGTACAACACTTGGGATGAGTTCGTCGAAGACATACAGAACGTTCCGAACATAAAGCTCAAACGAGGGCACGAGGGTCTCGAAAAGGAATGAGTTCGTGATGCAGAGATCACGAAGCTCAAAGCGCAGATTATAGTGTCACCCTTATCCCTACAGCAACCATTCTCGCAGATGACAATAGGAATGCAGCAACCAGCCCCAACAAGTTATTGTCCGATATTACGGTTCCCCAACGTACCACCAACGCTAGCAGGGACAACAATGGTGCCACCTATCACTAACACCAACCCGTCCACAGCAACATGGGGTGGAACTCCTGGATATGGCAATGGCAGAGGAGTGTTCGTCCCGCGTGCACCGTTAACGCGAGCTCAGATCCTGGAGAGAATAGCGTCAACACCGCAGAGACCTAACACAGAGGCAGGCACGCAGCAATATGAGGCAGACGTTGACCTATGGCACCAAACTTATGGTACAGAAGGAATTCCCTCCCTAGATCGTCCCTACCCAGCACGACCTGGAACAGCAGTCCTAGGATCTGGTGAATGTTATAACTGTGGAATGGTCGCGGACCCAACTGTCACAACCCTTTAAACGTTTTCACGCTGGGGCGGAGACTAGGACTCAAACAAAGATATCACAACAAGAAAAAGGATAATAGCAGGTACGTCCTGGATTGCTGCAATGCAGATACAAGAGGTTTGAACTAAAGAACTACTGACTACAAACGGTCCTAACTATATACTACTATTGAAGCGGAGACTGTATCTGAGTACTAAACAACTAGCCAATCATAAAATAGAAACAGAGTTGTACCATAGAAGGTTATAGACTGTTATGGAAGGATCACATGACTCTATCACGTGATGTTATCTAATCTAATCATTACTGCTAATCATATCTTATCTGAGTCTGGTATCTAATCTTATCAAGTCACGTGACATTGAAATGAACATAGTTTAATCACAGTCATAGAACTCTTCTTCATCTGGTAATTCATAGAAGACGTCATTGTCTTCTTCATCAGTCTCTTCTGTGGGCAAGTCTACTACTTCAAAGACGTTGGTTGATTTGGCAAGGGGAATAGTTGCCATAGGAAGATCTATCTGTATCTTAGGGTTATTCATAGGCACTAGGTGTTGGCACTTCATAGGGTTCTTAGGGTGATTGAGGAAAGAATAATGGTTTGTTAAAGGTACTCGTGACACCAACCCATCTTAGTTCTCAGTGTATGACGACCAGTCCAATACGTCCACATGAGACTAGATGGCACCAACAAGTTGCAGGACTACTACGCAGAGCAATGCCGCAGCAAGCAATACGCTCTCCATACCCAACTCCAGTCCAATACATAATGCCAACGAACTACCCTCAGTATCAGTCGTATGGAAACCCCAAACCAACGGCGGTATATGCAGTCGCGCCGCAAGAGGATCACAATTGGGGAGAACAGAACGATGCATGGGGAGTCGAAACGGGATACGAGTGGATGCAGGAAAATTATGGGGGGCCACTGCAAACACCGGACCAGCAGTAGTCCCACATATATTGAGTCCAACGGAATCACAAGTGCCTCATACTGTACATAATATGGACAATCCCTTTTCACCTATAGAACCCATTCCATCTATCTCACAAGCTAACACGGTATCAGCCGACACTCGTAACGTTACAGATTTTCCTATCTCTTCAACTATGGACATGGTCACATCGTTGGGAAGCACATTGTTGACTACGAGTCCAGTTGTACCTTCTTTCACATCTAGCAATCCCATTACTGACGTTTATTTGTTGGATGCCACGGGCAAGTCAGTTCGAACGCAAACAAGCAACCCTTTTGTGACGGTCCCCCATTTACATGGACCTCAAGGAGAGAAGATACGAATCTTAGCTATCGTAGACAACGGCGCTATGATCAACGCCATCGACACAGCAGTGTACCAACAAATTGCACGAAGACTCTCCCCGTTAAGTACATCTTCTAGAACCCTTCGCATGGCTGATGGCTCATTAGTACCATCAACGGGTGTATGGACAGGAACAATTTCATGGGGACCTGTCAACGTACGCACATCATTTGAAGTATTCCCTAGCGGAGGCTCCTGGCATATGTTGATAGGGAAACCACTGCTAGAACAAGTCTGTGCAATCCACGATTATAGCAGTGATGCTATAATGCTACCGCACGAAGGCACACACCATCAAATCCAGAACTTCACAGCATATCGCCCATTACCATTTCCATGTCTACCATCAGCTATTCGATTTCCGTCTATTATTAAGTTCAACCATTCTCAAGCAGTCCCGTCATCAACCGTCTTAATAGATACTAATAATACTAATGACATCTTGCACATACAGACCGCACAGTCACATCCAGATGCACATAATGTAACAACGTCCACCAACGCCTCATCTAATCAATTAGCAGCAACCCATGCAGAAGAAGGACCACAACCAGTCCTTAGAATCAAGGATGAAGACCAACCAACGTTGATAGGTGAAGTTTTAGATCTCTCACCTACGATGCTACCCAAGGACGTGTTCACCAGGCTCACACAACACGAACCTTTCTGGCCAGCGCGGGTTGAAATGATCATGAATGCGGTTCGATATGGGGATCAACTCACCAAGGAGCAACTGAGCCAAACGCGAGTGTTGGTAGCGGAATTTGCAGACGTCTTCACATTATCAGTACGAGAGGTAAAGCCAGTAGATTTTGTTAAGTTTCATTTACAGATCCCACCGGGTGCAACATTTACCAAGAAAGTGCACCAGAGGCCGTTAACCAAACCGCAACGGGAATATCTGTTCCCGGTGCTGGATGACATGCAAGAGGCCGGAATCATGAGATTTATCAAGTCAGACGAAGTCAAAGCAGTAGCTTCAATGGTCCTTGTACAGAAAACCCACTCAGGAACAAGCCTTTCGATGGAAGATATATGATGCATAGTGAACAAACAATGCATCGTGCTCGGTGAGAGACCAGACCCAGACATTGATATAGACTCAACACCAGTAACAGTACCAGAGCGCATCGATCCATCAAAAGTCAAGTGGCGTATATGCCAGAATTTCAACGAGGTCAATAAGGTATCCGAAGTTGCACCCACCCCACAGGGAGACATAGTGGCAAAACAACAGCGCTTGGCGGGACACCAATATATATGCGTACTCAACTTTGCAGCAGGATTCTACACAATTCCAGTGGAAGAAGAAAGCCAACCGTATCTACATATGTGTCTACACGGAAGGACGAGGATATGAAGCATATTGTCGTATGCCAATGGGGGTCCAAGGTGCGCCGTCCTGTTTCAGCGATCTCACAGCACAAGCCCTATATGACATCCTGGTCAAACTACTAATGGAATTATATGTCGACGACGGGGCGATAGCTGGAAACAGCTTCGACGAGCTGTTAAATCGTCTATGCACATTTTTTAGCAGATGCAGACAATGGAACTTATCGATATCGCCGACAAAGACACAATTGTTCATGAGTGACATTATATTTGGAGGATCACGAGTAGGGTGCGAAGGCATACGTCCAGACTTAGCGAAAATCGCCGCAGTCGCTGAGTGGCCCGTTCCTCAGAATTTATTAGAACTGATGCGCTTCTTAGGGCTCACAGGATACTTTAGATCGCTTATCAAAGATTATGCTCAAATAGTGGCCCCACTTACTGACATGCTATGCAATCTAGATAGGCTACCACACGACGCGAAGGTAGGGAAACGTAAGTATAAGCAGTTCTTGCAAGATTACAAGTTGGAAGGCTTCTGGGAGCAACGGCACTCACACGCACTACTGAAACTCAAACAGATCCTTATTGCAGAACCAGTACTTCAGGTGCCCAAGTTTGACGGCTCACCCTTCATAGTCATCAGTGACGGATGAAAGGACAGGTTCGGTGCTGTACTTGCCCAACGGTTCATCACGCAACAAGCATCGGGCGAAACAACGACCAAAGTACATCCGATAGTGTTCACGTCGAAAAGAACATCACCAGCGGAAGAACGATACAAGCCATACCTGCTGGAGTTTGCAGCCTTGAAGTACGCATTCGACCAATTCGGCACGACCATCTGGGGTTTCCCCATCGAGATCGAAACAGATTGTATCGCGTTACGCGATACACTGTTAAGCGACAAGACCTCAGTTATACATGCTAGGTGGAGAGATGGTATCATAGCATACCAAATCACAGACATTCGACATCGTCTGGGTACGAGCAACACGGCAGCAGATGCACTTAGTCGACGGTCATCTGGATATCCAAGAGTCAATGGAGACGGGAGCGCGTGGTCAGTGAGCGAAGACTGGGAGGCAACACACGGCTTGGTGAATGATTTATTCGTAGTCCAAACAACTAACTCTACCTCTGAAACAGTGACGACGGAATTGCGTAATCGCTTCAAGGAAGAGCCCTTATTCCTTGAAGTGATTGAAGCCCTAACTAACCTCCAGAACGACAAGCCAGAATGAGAATGTAGACGAGCGCAACATCAAGCGCTTGGTTACATGATCGAAGAAGGTCGACTATGGCGAATCGCCAATGGCAAAACCACACGTGCGCGAGCACAAGTAGAATGCGTGACGCAGAAAGAAGCTATAGAGTTAGCAAGGGATATTCACGCTAATAACGGTCATTGGGGAAGAGATCTCACGAAGTTGCAACTTATGGACCGAATCGCAAGCCCTTGTTTGGATCAGTCAATTATCACAGCACTGCTCGAATGTCTGCAGTGTAAAAACTTCGGTTCATCACAATTGCACGCACTGATGTATCCGATCACAAGACGCCATCCATTCGAGCTACTAGTAGCCGACTATCTATCATTACCCAAAGCTAAGGGTGGATACCACAACGCCCTTCTCATCCTCGACACATACTCCCAATACGTTTGGGGTTTCAAGCTGAAAGTCCACGGAACCGCGAAGACCACACTAGCTGGATTAGACGCAGTTGTAAACACGTTCCGAGCGCCGGAAACGTTCATGACAGATGGCGGTTCGCACTTTGATAACGGGGACGTTCGGGCGTGGTGCATAGCGCATAGCGCAAAACACCACGTCGTGGCAGTGTACTCCCCGTGGATCAATGGGCTAGTGGAGAATGCCAATGGCAAGTTGTTGGGATGACTGAAGCGACTGTGTAGCCCAGGATTAGGAGAGGACGAGTATGAGGGTACAAGAGCAGAAGACCTTACCAGGACATGGCCAGATCATTTCGACACCGCAATCCGTCAATTGAACAAACGACTCATTCCAGCATTCAAATTCTCGCCGAAAGAGTTGCTCCTAGGGTTAGTAGTCAATACTAATCATACTATCATTGAAGAAGCAAGCACGGCACCAAGCACATTGGATGTTAGCATTCACATGGCCTACGTAGACCAACAGCAAACAGATGGTGCAGATCACGCAGCAGCACACGCAATCAGGAGGAAGAACAAGTTCAATAGGAAGGTTTTACAATCGCATGCGGGGGAAGTTGTATTTGAAACGGGGCAACTAGTTCAGGTATACACGAATGCCATGGACATGACAATGTCAAGCGCGAGGAAACTAGTACCCAGATGGTCAGCACCCAGGCGAGTCGTTTCTCGAATCAGCAACTCGTATACTCTCACCTCGTTGGAAGGGTTTCCACTCAATGGACTATTCCACGCAAGGCACCTTCGTCGTTTCATCCCACGTAACGGTACCGCGTTAGCCACGCTCCAAGCTGCCATACACGACGGAGACCAAGGCGAGGAAACTGAGACAAACGAGACGTGGACAGCTATTCAAGAAGAACTAGAAGACTCATTAGATTTAGAGAGTGAAGAGAATGCAAACGAAGACAAGTAGACTCAAGATGCGCCCCCAGAGGGACGCTTTCTGGAGAAGGGGCAAATGGAGCGGGGAGCTCCGTCCAGAGGTTAGGAGCATGAGGCAAGGCGCAGTGCAAGGATTAGAGACAGTAGAAGGTGCCAGGGGTTTCGGGGTTTCTGGGGTCTCAGGACACATGCATACATACACATGTACATGAACATAAGCAGCATCCTTCCAACCGTCACTCGAGAGAGCCAGGCTGGCGGGTCCACCATATGTGTCTTAAACCAGTTATTCCACTTTACTAGCCAGTCTTGTGACACGCAATTTTTCTCCATTATTCCATAACCCACACTCACCCCACCTCACAGCTCATGGACGACATTGACTTTTCCTCCTCCACAGCCCAACTCCGAAAACCCGGCTTTGCAGGCAGCTGGCCCCTGGATTTGCAACAGGACTGGCGCTCTACACAACTGAAGAGTTCCCAGAGCTCGAAGCGATGATGGGGCGGTGGTTTGGTAGGGATTGAGACGTCGAGACTCGAGAGGGTGAAAACCGCATCTTACAATCCACGATCTAATAAACGCCAACTCGTTATGTTTCATTCTCTACCTGTCCTCGTGTGTGATGTGATGTGCTGGCTCTCACGCTGATCTCGTCGTCTCGTGATGTAGAGCGCACCCACGAGTTGGCTTGCGTACATGCTGAGAAGCACGGGTGTTTTGGCGTTGTTGCCTAGGAGAAAAACGAGAGGTTCTTTAAAGGCGCTGATGAAGGGTGTTGTTAAGAGGCGGTGGTAGATGGGGGACAGGGACAGTGGGGTCATGAGACGATGAACCAGAGCCATGTGCTGTGTGCTAATGCAGTGTTGATATCCTGTTCGGGGGCAACGGACCCATCGATCCGTGACAACTTGGTCTTGAAGTTGAGACGCGTCATAGTGTGTCTTGTCAGCAAAGTAGTAGTTCATGATTTATCGATTATCGTTCACATTACATAGAGCACGTACGCACATCATCCAATCACAATTCAGTTTCATTGATGCTCTTTGAAATAGTTGGATTACAGTGGGATCTTGAGCTAGCACCAGAGTTGGGCTTGTGTTATCTAAGGAGGTGACTTAACGGGTGTTCGGTGAGATCTGAAGAAAGTGATCATTGTACTTGAGAAGGACTAGGTACTCCTCTCTAGGCATTGCTTCCAATATTGACGTATTGGGAGGCCATGCATAGAGGGACGCACCTTGTACAGTACCGTTCTTGTTTTTGTTTAGTACTAAGTAGGTGGCTTGGAGTGGGGTTTGCCCTCCATCTTGTGTCGTTCTTTGGATAGTACTTGGGAAATGGGTATAGATGCTGGCCTTCTCAATCTTTCCTTCTGATAACAATAGCCGAAGGAAAAAATGAGAGGGATTACATCGAGCCATTTGTTAAATTGAAGGCTGGGATTGAGAGTACAACGATTAGTTTGCCCCTCTCAATCTTTCCTTCTGCTCATAGTAGAATGAAAGGATGAAAGGGATTAGACTCGGAGCCATTTATTGATTTGGGCACTGGGATAGAGAGGATGACGATTAGTTTGGGTCTGTCGCCTGGATGTAACAGACTGCTCACAAATTGATGGGTGGTCGACATACCTGTCCATTGTGACAGTCGCTACTTGCAACATGATGGACTTGAACAAGACATTTCGGTTTCTTCCGAGGCTGGCCCTGAACTTGAAGTTCTGATGGTCGAGACTCTCGACTTACTACTTGGCTCATGCATCAATAACTTGGTGTCTACCTTACTACTAGGGTAAAACCTCTACTGACTCGTGCTAGCATTGTACCCTACCACCCTCGTCTAGTACCTTTGTGAAGTTCAAACGTCATACTCAAACCATGCTGACGTAATGAAAACACACATGTGCAAGCCCCTGTCATTAGCCACTTTTCTATATACAAGGTGTGTGGACTTGAACGATTGACTATGACAGTTATCTGCGTTTAATCGGGCGCATAAAATGGAGCCTTGCATGAATTTTGTCTCTGCCTGCTACAAGAAATACCTCATTGTCCACCTAAGTTTTTAATTCTACATCCTTGACCATCGCACATTTTCGTCTGTCATCAAAACTTACAAGCCAGCGAGGTGCGTCAAATATCTTCTAAAATTTCTGCAAATGAGTCTCACCTCCAAGACATCGGCAGTACTAAATCATCAAATATGAGTCAAGTTCATCATGTCACCCCAAGCCTATTAGACTTCCCTGTTGAAATATTGTTAGACATACTTGGCCATCTAGATGTTTATGACCTAGTACGAGCACATCAAGTAAGGACAAAATTTTCCTGTGTCCAAATTATTAACTCAGTCTCTACAGATATGCAAGGATGTTCGACAAGTGATCGACTCTTCCTCGGAGTTGTTATATATGATAGACCTCAAACATTTCAATGCGATCCTGATTCCTTCAACGCCTGGCTTGGACTGTTCCATCCCAACACTTCGCAAATTGCTTCTACAAAGTGAATCTGCATGGCAGAAAGCCAAATACATTACAAGAGATCCCATCGTTATTCCATACCTTCAACACATGTACCGATGGTCGTGCGGTGTTCTGGGATTTCCACTGGAAGGGTCTACAGCAAATCGCATTTTTCCAGCCCCAACTAGCAGATAACCACTCTGACGCCACGATCTTGCATCAATGGGGCTGCAAAATCAACAGCGCAGTCTCGCATCACAATTTTTCACCTGCGCAGGACCTCGTAATCCTCCTCACCAGAGCATCCCTAGGGTGAGTGGTTCCTTCAAGCTGCATCTTCAGATGGTCTATATTAACAGACATCAAGGGAGAGTTACGCGTATGATGTCATTTTCAGATCGCTCTCAGAGGATAAAGCCCATCCTGTAGCAACATCTGCTGTCGTGAAAGCACTCGACAACGAGATCGACTTGGAGGTTTTCAACCCATACAATCCGAAATCCTCAATTTTCGGCAATTATTATGGCGTATTGTTCAGAAATATTAGCAAACCAGATGGCGGAGCCGCTGACTTTTTGCAAATTTGGAACTGGAAGTCGAAGGACACTTTTCAGGTTAGTCGCTTTCCTAACTTCATTTTTTTCACTTATGAATTACCCGGACTTGCAGTGCCTCAAGGTTTTTGATCCAGCTTGCAAAACGATGAATTTCAGTTTTTTGACGAATGAAAAACTTATCGTCGTTAACACGAGGGAACTACTGTTGTATTCCCTCGTTTGTTCTGCCAATACCCTCCAGCTCACCGTCAAATTCTCGCTCCCTGCCTTGCGGAGTCATTTTGAATATGAATGTATCAGCTTCAACCCCATTCCGTTCCACGCCCGCGCGCACAAGCAAATCATTGCTATCAATATGGACATTTTTGGGGGGTCCCTCACTACCGACCCTTGTTTCACATTGTTTGTCCAGCGCAATACCCTCTTGGAACTCGAGTCCACCTATACGAACAGCTACAGAAAAACAAGCGAAGACTCCTCTAGCTTGCCTTGGCCAAGCTGGGGCCCAAATAATACCCGGTTCTTCGAGGAGAGCTCGTACGATCCTTGCAAGCATTCCATCTTGGTTTCTGGACTGCATCTCTGGTCAGCAACCGGAACTCGCATTGACCACTATGCATCCGTGACTTCAACCCTCACCGCGTAGTGGACTTCAAGGTTGGGAACGGAACTAAATGCAACCAACAACTTATTGAGGGTGAGACACCGAGTTCGGACCTGTTCTTGGATTCATTTGGATCTGGTCTCCCGTATCTCGAGACGACGACCGAGAAGTTCCTTTCAACAGATATGACTATGGAAGGACACAGGGTGGCATTGCTATCCTATGAAGTCATGCGATCGATTACGATGTCGGAAGCAGGGGAACAGAGTTTCGAGCAAGAACTTGTACAGGGCTTCGAAGTACTCGATTTCCAGTAGTATTTACCTTTGAGCCTCATCTTACTTGAGCATCTTAATCCATATTGCGTTGACTGACCTATGCTTACTGTAAGTACGTACATGAATGAAGAAACTATCTTCAGTTTGTTAGACCAACTGAACGAAAATGACGAGGATGATGACGACGGACTCTAAAGTGCGGTTTGGTAGATCTGGATCTTGCATTTCAACTTTCGCCTCGAATGATGGCGTGCTTTACACACTAGTTGTTCAGGTTTGTTGGACTCAATGCAGTGCTCGGAACACCAAATAACTGACATAAGTACCACGACGAAGCTTGAAACAGATAAAAATCTCCTGCTCCCTGGAGAGTACCCAACGAGTGTCCTGAGCATTTCTCGTGTTACACGCTACCGCTAGTTACCACGCCCACGCGCTCCTGGAAAGCAATTGAATTCATGCCGGTTGCTGCATCAGAGTTGGACTTGGCCACGAGCTTAGCGTGATGTTCTCGAACGCTAAGAATCAGGCATGGTCCCAGCACAAACATCTGCACAAACAGGAAGATGTCGAGAAACCCATAATTAACCTAACTTTTCAGGGAATATAGGTCCTATAGATTTGGTGAAATGTGCTCGCGTATGGAGGTCAGCGACAGATAGACATACCGCTGATACCATTCGAGACAAATAGCTGAGCCTCCTTACGCATGTCTGGGGATCTATTTTTCAACTCGATCGGAGATCTTGGCCTGTTCAGTGTTATCACACTCCCCAACCTTCGTGTGGTTGAAGCTCACAATATGGGACCGTGGCCTCATGAAGAGTTTAAGGCATTTTTGACACGGTCAAGATGTCCCCTGGACAGCCTGATTTTCGGCAGTGGAGTGTTAACAACGGACCAGCAGCAAGCAGAATATGCTACCCTCATGCCTTCACTCAAATTAATAGTAGATCCTATGCGTATAGACAACTTTGCAACTTGAACAGATAGTGTTACCTATGTATTTCATGAAATGATGATATCGGGCTTACCCTTATACCCTTACAAGCGATTGCTGCTGTGCCGCGGCTCATCTTATCAAAGGGATTACTCTGGAATTTCTGTGCGAGTTTCAAGTTGGTGGAAGAATTCCTTTATACATCATATGAGGAATACGACTGACAATACCAACGTTCAGAAGCCTTGCGGGATCGCTAAAGCTATTTGGGATGGTGAACAGCTTGTAAGCAGTGTCACGCACACGATGATTCCGACACTTACAAAGGACACAATTTACCATCAAGCTATGGGACCTGTCGGACGTAATGTATTTTTTGATCAGACTGAGTTCGTTTGACAAACACATGAACGAGGCAATATATTCTATTTTCATATATTCTTCCATGTGTTTTTATGATAGTATTATGGTCATCTGTAATTTCTATGAGCGGGGTATATAATTCCATACTGTATGCGAACGATCTCTAGCTGGGAATGCGACTCCAGCTGGAAAAGAACCCTTCCTCTCATGTGGGTGGCGTAACATAAAGTTTAATGTGTGTTTCCACAAGTGTCTCTAGAGCTCGTGTACTAACAGGAGATTTCTTTATTGTGGCTCTCTGACAGCAAAAAATAAGTATGCAGCGACGAAGAGGAACAAATTCACGCACAAGAGCGAACGCCGTTGTAGGAAACATTCTCACTGCAGCCCTGCAGAGGCCTATTTTACGGAGTACGTCGAAAGCCCAGTTGTCCGGACATCAGTACAGTCATTCCCAGTCATCTCCGACGAAACCCGCTCAAACCCGACGCTTTCCCGCGCTCTCCGAGCCTCGGACCCGCCGGACATCACCGGAGATGCACCGGACCCGCTCGCATACCTTCGGAAACCCGTCCGTCCTATGTCCTGTCCGTTCCGTCTAACCCCACTGGTGCGTAGTAGCTTGTTTCCCATGGCTGATGCAGTATACAGCGTTATTACCTGTGTTCCCACAAGTCCGCAGTGCCTCATGTCAGTTTACATATCACCGGACCCGATGTTTTCCTGTTTTTGATATTCCGGATTTCTACGTAGCTAGTTATATAGGACTGGTAGTACGACCAAGCACTCTTTACTTTACTGTAGGTGGGACTTCCCATCTACTTGGTCACATACCTGTCATTACCTGTTACCTGGCTGAATATACCTGGTTATCACCCGTTCCGCACCCGCTTCGCACCCGAAACCCTTGCCATTCGTTTTCCCTGACTTTCCCTTGTTTCCGAACATAGTCCGACGCTTTCCGAACCCATTCCCTTGCTATTATCCGTAACCCGACGACCCGAAGCTTCGGACCCGCTTTTCCCGCGCTTCGGACTTGGTAGATTACCTTCAGACCTGACATTTTGACCTCCGGACTTGGTCCGCATACCTTTGGACTTGTTCCTTTACCTTTCCACGACCTTAGATACTAACTATCAGACTTATCTCAGTAGCAGACCCCTTTAGGGTCGAACGTTCTTGCCTTGCAAGTGAAGCAGCAGGTATAGCATTTGACCTTACATTATATCCGCCTACTGTGGAGTTGTTTCCCACACCGTACCACAATACATGAACCCAAAGAGTTCCTTAAACTCCGGATGCGCCTTGGACACGCCGACTGCATCAAGGTGTCTTACAGTGAATTTCTTGATGATCTGTGGAATGTGACGTTTAAGTGCAACACAACAACACGAAGGGGATTGGACAGACTGATTTATTCTCCTGCTCTATATCGCCAATTCCTCCATCCACCACGCATGCCTTTCCTTTAGCATCGCTTACGGGTCCGAAAATGTCTGCGTCTGGTGCATGGTTGGTTTTCTTTGCTGGGAGCATGGGTACTTTGAATACAGCGCTGCCTCTTTCCTTGTCCTTTTCCTTTCTTTGTCCTCGTGGTTTCGAATTTGGTAAATGCAGCATCACCTCTCTTGCGCATCTCACCACATCTGAATCATCTCCTTTGACTTTGATACCCGTGTTTGCAGCGAGTTCTCCGATGGATTGTGTGGGTGCAGAGAGCTGCTGAGGCGGTTTCTGGGTGTGGGATCGTCTGGGTGGGGAGCAGTAGTAGGAGTGATGCATGCTACGTGGAGTGGTGAGCGACGAATGGATCTTTCCGAAGATCAGTATTTCTGTCGTTGCTGGACCATCTACAAATTATAATCAGTCCAGATCAAATGATTGTATGACGAAACGAATGCACCAGTATCTCCCAAGGCTACACGCACAATTATTTCCGTCCGCCCATCAGGAAAAAGAGGCGATAGGCAGTAATCTCCAAAGTAAACGCGAGGGTGGTGGTTGAATGAATGTCCCTGTTGGGTTTGAGTGGAAGTTTATTGGAGTTTTATGTGCTCACATATATAGAGACATGCATCTGAAGGGTCTATGCATATATTCTTGGGTGATTCCGTCATGGAATCACCCAAGACCGCGCATGCTCTCGAGTGCTAGTGTGATTGTGGAGGTCTTTGTTGGCCAGAAGGTTTGCTGAGGATGTGAGTCCATCTAGGAAGATGTAAGAGTCTGGCAGGAATAGCGACCCGCGATACAAGAGACGGAGAGCTCGACGCTTCTGACATTCAAGGTGCTGCTCGACCGTGTTGTTGATGCTTATTTACGCGTTCAAATTCACTTTGCTTTGTTGACCAGGTGGAGTTCAATCAGTTGAATCATCAATATGAATCAATCATGATACTCATGACTGCTCATGAATCAGTTAGCAGAAACCATACCAAATTGTCAATGCATGCAGACTAGGCCAGGTAAGGCCAAGTACCATGCTCTCCGGTCCGGCTTTCCATAATACAAAGTTCGAACATAGACACTCCGATTGCAGTGATGGTGCCAGTGATTTACGCTGTTTTTATTTGGAATCGACTCCTTTGCTATCATGTGGCAAGGCGGCTGCTCATGGTCACCCAGAATCTCAGTTGTGGGTGGAACAAAAATCACTCAAGTAGGTATTTATCATGCCCAACAGTTGGACTTGTGACTTATACCGTCCATCAGCGTCTATCCCAGGCTTGAAGGCTTGAAGCCGTTGAATGACCGCTGGCTCCACGCAAGTTCGAGTCTTCTAGTGGATGAGTGTGACTGACACTTCTTGACTCTTGCACCTTGATTATGGTATATCCGCTATCATTGGATGCACTGGTGAGTAAATGCTGGTGAATGAATTTTGTTCATTTGTTTCAGCTCGCACATGCCACATTCGTGGATGCAGGGGGCTTCTCCCAGTCAGTATGCTCACCTTATATTCGTTTCAAAGGCTGCACTGAATTTGTCAGTGGTCTCGGATCTCGAACCATTTTAGCAGCATTGAGATATTGAATACTTCGAAGTTCGGGTTATATTCACCCACTTTCATGCACCTGTTTGAATGGTTAACACTACCGGATGATGGTGATTGTCACCTTGTAAGCTCGTCATCATCACCCATCCAACGGGTGATCCAGATGGTTAACTCCACTATTAGTGCAGTCACGCTCGCATCAGGAAGACGAGACGCTAGTGGTGTCAGTAAGAACAACTGATACAACAAGATCTTGGGAGGCTAATGACAAGTCGTGGTCCCAGCACAAACATCTGGATGAGCAAGAATATTTCGGAGAAGCCACCACAAATCTGAGTTTCCATGGAATACGAGGACTATCGAAATGATGAATGGGGGTCCCATACAGAAGTCAGTGACAAACCGGTGTACCGCCGAGATCGTTGGAGAAAAATAGCCACCGAGCTCGAAGCAAGTGACAGCAACAAAGCTAGCTTGTGCAGGACTGACTTCAATTGCATTCCAGGAGCGCGGGCACGTGTCAACTAGCAGCAGTATGTAGCATAGGTGATGCTCAACGTGGTTAACGCTCGTCGGGTACTCTGCATGGAGTGGGATAATGTTGTCTTGTTCGACGTTTCCTCTTGGTATTTTTACAAACCATTGGGGATGGACAAGACCCTGCCAATTCTAAACTATGACTGTAATTTCCGAATAATCATTACAAGCAGAAACACAACCGGCCACTTCCATGTTCTCCGGTGTTGACCGTCTTTATTGTAGGTGGCTGTCGTGAGCCGGGATTGGGGGAAGGAGGAGAAACATAGTCTTCATCACGAATCAGGCCATCATCTTCGCCAGGAGCACCTGCTGCTGCATGTCGCTGTAAATGGATGTGTGAGATGTAGAGTACGACGAGAAAAAGGAGATGCGCATACCAGTCTACCTGGAGTGAGAGGAACATCGACGATGGTCGGCGATGCATGATGGGGCCACCAGGTCGATATTCGGTGTAGGTGGGATTTGAATGTCGTGGAAGGACCAATGGCAGAGGATTGGATGGCCAGTGGTGCTGGTGTGGATCGAGACTAAAAAAGTGTAAGTCGAATATGTGACGATGAAATTCCCCACTCACATTCTCGTGGGGATTTATATGTGAGCGAGGTAGGGGTGATGTAGCAGGGAACTGTGAGCGAACCATCGAGTCAGCTGCAAAGCAAACAGGCATAAGAAACATACATTGAGGAGATCACGAGGCTCGGTACGGGAGGATGGATGGAGTTTGCGTAGACAGCGAAGGAAAGCGTGGGGGTCCCTTGTAGGCAAAGGTCTCGATGGGCGAGGGACATGAGGTATGACAGGCACTATCACTGGTTTACGGCAGCGTGTTGCATTGGACTGTAATAAATAATGATGTAATGTGGATGAATCAGAGAGCATGACCACGTACATTGAGTAGACCAGCGCGGCGTGAACACTCAGATTTACTGGTCTGTAAGAGATGTCAGTGCATAAACAATGAATCCATGCGGGGAATACATACACTAGGCTGCAGTTCTTCAAGCCCAATGCTAGCAAGGATGTTGGCTGGAATGTTACATATGCAGATCTTGGTGTCATCCAAGGTCGTGTAAGCCAGTTGGCGTGAGTCAGGTGAGAGGACGAGGGTGAGGGGAGTTTGAACGTCGAATGAAGCGAGGAGCTGGCGAGACTCAAAGGCCCAGAGCTTGATGGTGTTGTCGAAGGAAGCACTGGCGAGAAGAAGACAATCAGACGAGAGTGCTAGACCACAGATAGTAAAGTTGTGCCCCTCGAAGGGATCTCTGATAGTCTTGAGCGTCAATGGGTCAAACTCATAGATCGTCCTGGGGCCCAGGTTGTCATCTGTGAAGGAGAATGCGGTTACGATGGATTTGTCTTTGGTCGTCCAGAACACCGGCGCAAATGTCCCACGAATGGCATCAGTAGATTTTCTAGAGACATCCAATTTCTGTGTTTGGACATCCCACACCTGAAGCCACTGCCCTCGAAATGATGATATCACCGCCAGCTTCCTCGAGTTTTCCGATAATCGAAGGCTAGAAGAATCACCACCACATGTCAAGTCGAATGGACCAGCCACAAGTTTGCCTGTATCCAAGCTCCATATCCACGCTATATTCCATGACCCGCCCGCTAGCAGGGTGCTGTCCGCGGAGATATCAATGCAGTGGATCCATCGGCCTTCATGAAATGTTCTCACGATCCCCGTCTTAACCTCTCTGACTTTGAGCTCCCCACCAGCAGCAATGACAACCCATCGACCATCCCTTGATACCCCCACTGCATTTATATGATTCTCGCAAACCTCCCGGGCATCCTCAATCTCCTTACCCTCCCACAGGTCCCATCGCCGAATCGTCTTGTCGCCTGATCTGCTGATCATTTGCTTGCCGTTGGGAAAATAGGAAATGCATGAAACGGATTTGTACTCGTGATGACCACCATCGTGCAAGGGAAGAACATATGGTTCATGACCTTCCAAGGTAATGACCAGTGTCAAGATCAAATTGTTTGCTGTTGCATCGGGCTGCGTTGAGCTAGAAGCCATAAAGGTTGTATTCGCCAGACAGATTGGCAAGTGTCGGTCAATTGGATGTGTTCAAGTGAGTTCTTCTCGTGCTCTGTAAGGCTTGAAGTTCAGTCTAACTCGTTCGAGAGCTGCCGCACTTTGCTCCCTTAAGCCAGCCGTCGTCAGTTCATCCGTGCGTGATCCTTAGATGGATATTCATCTTACCAGGATCCTAGCGGGGACGAAGAGCAAACACCTGATTGATGGGTATAATATGGGCGTGGTGCGTGCCAGTTCTTTCCATATCTACCCTTCTTCATGACGGCTGTGCATTGTACAGCATGTCCTTACATCACTCCTTATTAGGTTCAGTTCATCAAACCTACCTTTCTGGCTCGTCCAAGGCCCATCCACGACACTCCTAGTTGCCAATGAAGCGCCACCCAGTCTTTTGTACACCACCGAACCCCAGTTTGGTCCCCACATCTAGTGAACTCTCTACAACTCTGGTACCAGCCTCATCGTGTCACGAAGCGTGTCGCTACATCTGCGAATAACAGGAAAGTATCATGGGTGTTGGGGTGCATACTTTTTGAGGGTAGACGGTGGTGAGGATCCCGTGTTCTCTGTGGATGTTGTCGTCATGACAGATGATTATCTTGTCACAAGCTATTGGAGGCGCTGTAGGAAACATTCTCACTGCAGCCCTGCAGAGGCCTATGTTACGGAGTACGTCGAAAGCCCAGTTGTCCGGACATCAGTACAGTCATTCCCAGTCATCTCCGACGAAACCCGCTCAAACCCGACGCTTTCCCGCGCTCTCCGAGCCTCGGACCCGCCGGACATCACCGGAGATGCACCGGACCCGCTCGCATACCTTCGGAAACCCGTCCGTCCTATGTCCTGTCTGTTCCGTCTAACCCCACTGGTGCGTAGTAGCTTGTTTCCCATGGCTGATGCAGTAGGCAGTGTTATTACCTGTGTTCCCACAAGTCCGCAGTGCCTCATGTCAGTTTACATACCTTCGGACCCGATGTTTTCCTGTTTTTGATATTCCGGATTTCTACGTAGCTAGTTATATAGGACTGGTAGTACGACCAAGCACTCATTACTTTACTGTAGGTGGGACTTCCCATCTACTTGGTCACATACCTGTCCTTACCTGTTACCTGGCTGAATATACCTGGTTCTCACCTGTTACGCACCCGCTTCGGACCCGCAACCCTTGTCATTCGTTTTCCCTGACTTTCCCTTGTTTCCGGACATAGTCCGACGCTTTCCGAACCCGTTCCCTTGCTATTACCCATAACCCGACGACCCGAAGCTCCGGACCCGCTTTTCCCGCGCCTCGGACTTGGTATTATACCTTCGGACCCGACATTTTGACCTCCGGACTTGGTCCGCATACCTTCGGACTTGTTTCCTTACCTTTCCGTGACCTCAGACACTAACTATCAGACTTATATCAGTAGCAGACCCCTTTAGGGTCGAACATTCTTGCCTTGCAAGTGAAGCAGCAGGTATAGCATTTGACCTAACATTATATCCGCCTACTGCGGAGTTGTTTCCCACAGCGCACTCACTGCGAAGGATTGCTACCCAGCTTTGTACGTCATGCATGGCCTGGTGATATTTCTCTCACTTCCCTTCACTCCTTAGTTGCTATATGAGTGGTCTACATCGCTCTGGCGGCTGAGTTTCTCTTGTGTCGGAAATATAATGAACCCTTTCACCACCAGGTGATCAAATCCGGGAAAGGTCAACAATCTATGTATGAGAAAGTGCAACGTATGATTTCTGAGCTTCTGCAAGATCCGCATTTTCATTCAGTCAGCGTTCTGTACGTCTTGTGATCGACAGCTAACTTCGTCCCTAGCACAGTGGTGGGCTCGAAGTTTGCATCCTGGCCGTGAGACGCATGCAGGTAGATGACGCCGCTCCAAGGTCATCATAAGATTATATGTCATGGACTTAATCTGTGTTTTGAAATAAAAACAAGTCTAGGGAAACTACCTGACTTCAGTGTATGCTTGACACCTAGCCAGACCCGCCACCCCGTGAGGCCTACTCCTTCCGTTGCCACTGCCACCGAATATCAAGGCTCTGGCGGAAGTTTGCAACATATTATTCGGTTTCGTGCATACTTAGCCTAGGTTAAACCTTGCTATGTTTGTAATTCTCACGTTGAGTTTATCAAACTCTAGGCGTCTTTTCTCAACTCGAAACTACAACTAGGTCTCCGTCACCGTTCAGGTTTCAACTCTAGGATGAAGTTCATAGGTTTACTTACTCTTGAAGGGGTACTCAATAACACATCATTTGCATTCGGTAAAGATTCAGTGCTCAGGGCCAGCTTCTTAGCAAGTTCAGTATGTACCCACAAATATTGGGGTATCATCGCGATCCCAGTCGTATGCCATCCCAGTCGTATGCCATCTAGATCCCAGTCGTATGCCATCTAGAGACATGGACACCAATTTCCGTCCGCCCATCAGGAAAAAGAGGCGATAGGCAGAGTATGTTCAAAGTAGACGCGAGAGAGGGTGGCGGATGGATGAATGTCCCTGTTGAGTTTTATTGAAGTGTTATGTGCCCACATACAGAGACATCATCTGAAGGGTCTATGTATATATTCTTGAGCAATTCCGTGCCTTTTAGTCCAAGGGAAGGTCGACCACGCATGCTTTCGAGTGCTAGTGCGAGTGGATTGTGGAGGTCTCTGTTAGCCAGAATGTTTGTTGAGAATGTGAGTCCATCTAGGAGGATGTAAGAGTCTGGCAGGAATAGTGACCTGCAAGATAAAAGACGAGAACTCGACGCTTCTGACATTCAAGGCAAATTCAAGGCGCGTTGTTGACGCTTGTTTACGCGTTCAAATTCGCTTTCGTGTGCATGACCATTGATGCCAGTGGTTGAATCAGTTGAACGAGCCCACACCCGTTGTGCCTTCGGCACAGGAAGCAAAGGTCACGCTTCGCACTCGTTTGGGGCGGCTGCGGCACCACCCGTTGCCACACGAGATTCCCAAATAAGGGTTTAGCGGAGCTAAGTGCAAACCATGCGAGCTAGCGAGCCCATTTCCCAAGGGTTGGCCCGTAATTCTTAGACGAGCTCTCGCCCGTTGTGCCTTCAGCACAAGCCAAAGTCGTGCTTCGCGCTCCTTTGGTGTAAGGTGAACTTCTTATTTTTAACAATCTCAGCACATCCTGAAAACTTCCCATTCTTCAGTTTCCCCATTCTTCTGTTGTTGTTCATCCTGTTCTTCTGTTTTCCCATTCTCCTGTTTTCCCATTCTTGAGTTTTCCCATTCTTCAGTTTTCCCATTCTTCTGTTGTGCTATTCTCCTGTTTTCCCATTCTTCGGTTGTGCCATTCTCCTGTTTTCCCATTCTCCAGTTTTCCCATTCTTCAGTTTTCCCATTGTCCAGTTTTCCCATTGTCCAGTTTTCCTGTTCTCCAGTTTTCCTGTTCCCCTGTTTTCCTGTTCTCCAGTTTTCCCGTTCTTCAGTTTTCCCATTCTTCTGTTGTGCCATTCTCCAGTTTTCCCATTCTTCAGTTTTCCCATTCTCCAGTTTTCCCGTTCCCCTGTTTTCCTGTTCTCCAGTTTTCCTGTTCTTCAGTTTTCCCATTCTCCAGTGTTCCCATTCTTCAGTTTTCCCATTCTCCAGTGTTCCCA
Organism: Suillus lakei; assembly: GCA_016628065.1. Classification (NCBI taxonomy): domain Eukaryota; kingdom Fungi; phylum Basidiomycota; class Agaricomycetes; order Boletales; family Suillaceae; genus Suillus; species Suillus lakei. The sequence goes on along the minus strand of JABBWA010000189.1, from coordinate 72,510 downwards.
TTCTTCAGTTTTCCCGTTCTTCAGTTTTCCTGTTCTTCAGTTTTCCTGTTCTTCAGTTTTCCTGTTCTCCAGTTTTCCAGTTTTCCCATTCTCCAGTTTTTCCATGTTTCCATTTCCAGTTTTCCAGTTTTTCAGTCTCCCCATTCTCCAATTTTCCCATTCCCATTTTCCCATTTTCCTGTTCTTCACTTTTCCCATTCTCCTGTCTCCCCCCTATTCCCCTGTCTTCTCATTTCATTCATTCTCATTTTATTTATTTTCCCACCACTCCTGATGTTGTTGGTCAATTTTTAATATTTATTGTCATGTACATGTAGTTGCTATCTAAACAATTATTGTTGCAGGATTGGGCCGTGGAAAAGTACTGCCGAAAGGGTGCTGAGCCGCACTATATGAAGGGAGGACTACGCGAGAAAACCACGCGAGATTCCCAAAACGACTTTCAAGCGATTCAAGCGAGGTAAGCGAAATAAGCGAAAATTAGTGAAAACCACATGGGCTTTGGTGAAATACGCAAAGTTGGCGAAAACCACGCGAGCTGGCGAGCCACCCCCCCCATCGTCCCTTTCTTTATAGACAAACTCTCGCCCGTTGTGCCTTCAGCACAAGCCAAAGTCACGCTTCGCACTCCTCTGGTGTAAGGTGAAGTTCTTATTCTTAATAATCATACATAGTACTGAAGCCAAAGGAGCACTTCGTGCTCCTTTGGCTTCAGGAGGTGCCTGTGGCACCTCAACTTCTTATTTTTAATAATCCTAGCACATCCTGAAAATTTCCCATTCTTCAGTTTTCCTGTTCTCCAGTTTTCCCGTTCTCCAGTTTTCCCATTCTCCAGTTTTCCCGTTTTGCAGTTTTGCAGTTTTGCAGTTTTGCAGTTTTCCTGTTTTCCCGTTCTTCAGTTTTCCTGTTCTCCCATTTTTCCATTTTTCCATTTTTCCATTTTTCCATTTTTCCATTTTTCCATTTTTCCATTTTTCCATTTTTCCATTTTTCCATTTTTCCATTTTTCCATTTTTCCATTTTTCCATTTTTCCATTTTTCCATTTTTCCATTTTTCCATTTTTCCATTTTTCCATTTTTCCATTTTTCCATTTTCCCATTTTCCTGTTCTTCACTTTTCCCATTCTCCAGTTTTCCCATTCTCCTGTCTCCCCCCTATTCCCCTGTCTTCCCACTTCATTCATTCTCATTTTATTTATTTTTCCCGCCAATTCTGATGTTGGTCAATTTTTAATATTTGCTGACAAACATAGTCTATTAAAATGTAGTATTTAACACTCTAGATGGAATATATCTACACTCAGGGCCCTCTTTGAGTAACTGGTCAAGATGACGGCGCTCCGCCCAAGTTTTCCCCTTCCTCTGCCCAAAGATGTGTGTATGCCAAGCATCTACAACCTTGCGATGCTTTCAATGCTCAATTGCCTCATCCAAGCGTGCACAACTGGCATCCCAGTCCATATCATCATGCTTGATGTCATGCTCATGTTGCTCATCTGCCCAGACCATTCTCTTGGCCAACTTTGCATTTTGTTGCCGTATCTCATGAACACGCTGCTCTGCTGCATGGAGACCCTCTCGTCGAGTGGAGACCTTACTGTATGGGTTACTGAGTTGTCTCCATTCAAGACGCGCCAAGTGACTCTCTGAAAAGCGGAGATGAAGTTCCGCTGCCCAGTCAGTCACACCAGAGGGTACTGAAGGAGTGGTGGAAGTGGTGGTGGTGGGTGGGGTGGGTGTTGTGACAGCTGGGATAAGAATATTGTGCTGGGCACGCTGCTGCAGTTGGGCAGCATAACTCATGTCAAGACCCTGGAGAAGCCTGGCATTCCAGTCAACAGCTGGGTTTGGCTCGAGGCAGCCATTGTGCCTTGTAGCTACTGTAAGCAACCAATCAGACAGAGACAGAAAACAAAGAACTCACCTGGTGACATGGCCTAGTATATAGGGCAGCACTGCGTCAGGGTCACTGCGTGTCACAGGAAAAAATGCTCCTGAGCCAGCATTAGGTGCTGAGGAAGCACTGGAATAGAAGTAGCTACTGTAAATTCACAATCAGATGAAGACTAAAGAGAAGAACCCACCTGTTGATATGGCCTGGTGTGGCAGGCAGCTCCACGTCATGTGACACGGCAAAAAATGCACTCGAACCTGTAACAGGCACTGAGGTGGCAGTGCCAGGAATGGTCATGGTCATAGTACCAGCAGTGAGGGCACTGGGAGGCAGCAGGACATGACGGGAGGTATTTAGAGGTGCCGGGAGGTGATGGGAAGCGACGGCAGGTGAAGGGTGAGGTTGGAGCTGTTGTATTGGTGTTGGTGTTGCTGCATCGCGTCGCGTCGGCGTTGTGCAGTCGGTGGTCGAAAATATCATGCGATGTCACGCACCAAACGTGTTTGGTAGCGAGAACATGGCTTTTTATGTAGAACACCATTCCCCCATATCACTCCTTATGTTCCTCTTCTTTCAATTCCCTTCTTCTCCCTTAATTTTGCGATTTTCAAGCGATTTTCAACAGTATTACAGCATTCCACATTATTACAGCATACCACGTTCAACAAGGTCAATTCACTTCCCCCTCATTCCCACACTTCCAACGCTCTCCCATCTTCAACCATCACGCTCTCAGACGACCTCCATGTTCAGCCAGACCTTGCCATGTTGCACAAATGCTTCAAAACCACACCCTTATTCATCTTGATTTTATCCCCTTACCATTTCCCCTGGCAATCCTCTTCAGCGGCTTATATTCGTCAAACCATTCCAGTCATTATCCACTCACTTCCTCACCACCACAACCATGGACGCACACACCATTCCATTCCATCCTCACCGCTCATCCAATCAATCTATCACCATGCAGATGCAGATGATCAACCCCTTATTGTGCTGGGGAATGGTCTTACAGACTGTGTATATCCCATGATCGCTGCATGTCGACTTCTGCACCAACAACCACATGCCATCCCTAGAGCGTTGGAGCATTAGAGCATTGGAACATTTGATCATCAGAGCATCGGAGCATCATACACCTCTACCATCATCCTACACAGCCGCACTGCACAGCACTTAGTCATGCCTATAGAGCACTTGGTAATGCCACAGAGGAAGAGTAAGCATCATTGGTCATACAGTCCTGGTTCGTCATGGTTTTTCCCCTTGATTCATAATCCCCTTCCTATATGACTCATTTCTCATTACACACACACACTCCTTCTTACTCATCGTTTTTATATTGTCTTACTCATATGCCTGGAGCGCTGCTTTGCACGCGCAAGTATATACAGATTCTGAACAGTATATAAACCCCTGTACTTTAGCTAGAAAAATAACTACATGAGTTCACGGTCCACATTTCAGTCTAGTCTTTGAAGCCTCAGATAGGCTTCGCGTTTTTCAAGTCTTCAGTCATCATCATCGTCTTTGACATTGTTCACCTGGAACTTTGTCACTGTCTTACATCTTGTCAAGCTCAGCACTATTCCGTTCAGCTGCCACGTGTGCAGTTGGTCTACGCTTTCTTCGCCCTCCAACACGGCTAGGTCATCGCAGACTTAGTTGTGCTCATCATTCACCACCTTCCACACACCCAAACCCTTCAACAACCGAAGTGTTTGGCGCAATATCAGGATCAGGCCACCCAAATTGAACAACTACTGTACCTAGCGCTTCTAAGCACAGGGACCGCTGAGCAGTAGCATTGTTTTGGTTTTGTTGTTTTGTTGAGGTTTTCAGCAGGCCAACAACGAAGATCGACAGCGAGTTTCCAAATCGAGCTGTAAGCAAGCTAAGCGGAAACCACGCAAGAAAACCATGTGAGGAAACATGGCAGCCATGTGAGCCAACGTGGAAGCCACATGGCGACACATGGCACCCACCTGGCTGAATGTGGCCTCCATGCTCCCCTCACACAAGCGCTCCACACCCTCCTCCCTTTCTTTATAGACGAGCTCTCGCCCGTTGTGCCTTCGGCACAAGCCAAAGTCGCGCTTCGCGCTCCTTTGGTGTAAGGTGAACTTCTTATTCTTAATAATCATAGTACTGAAGCCAAAGGAGCACTTTGTGCTCCTTTGGCTTCAGGAGGTGCCTGCGGCATCTCAACTTCTTATTTTTAATAATCCTAGCACATCCTGAAAATTTCCCATTCTTCAGTTTTCCTGTTCTCCAGTTTTCCCATTCTCCTGTTTTCCCATTCTTCAGTTTTCCCGTTCTTCCATTTTTCCATTTTTCCCCATTCTCCTGTTTTCCCATTGTCCTGTTTTCCCGTTCTTCAGTGTTCCTGTTGTGGGAAACAACTCCGCAGTAGGCGGATATAATGTTGAGTTTTTGCTATGCCTGCTGCTTCACTTGCAAGACAAGAACATTCGACCCTAAAGGGGTCTGCTACTGATATAAGTCTGAAAGTTAGTGTCTAAGGTCACGGAAAGGTAAAGGAACAAGTCCGAAGGTATGCGGACCAAGTCCAGAGGTCAAAACGTCGGGTCTGAAGGTATACTACCAAGTCCGAGGCGTGGGAAAGTGGGTCTGAAGCTTCGGGTCGTCAGGTTACAGATAATAGCAAGGGAACGGGTTCGGAAAGTGTCGGACTATGTCCAGAAACAAGGGAAAGTCAGGGAAAACGAATGGCAAGGGTTTCGGGTGCGAAGCGGGTGCGGAACAGGTGAGAACCAGGTATATTCAGCCAGGTAACAGGTAAGGACAGGTATGTGACCAAGTAGATGGGAAGTCCCACCTACAGTAAAGAAATGTGCTTGGTCGTACTACCAGTCCTATATAACTAGCTACGTAGAAATCCGGAATATCAAAAACAGGAAAACATTGGGTCCGAAGGTATGCAAACTGACATGAGGCACTGCGGACTTGTGGGAACACAGGTAATAACACTGCCTACTGCATCAGCCATGGGAAACAAGCTACTACGCACCAGTGGGGTTGGACGGAACGGACAGGACATAGGACGGACGGGTTTCTGAAGGTATGCGAGCAGGTCCGGTGCATCTCTGGCGGGTCCGAGGCTCGGAGAGCGTGGGAAAGCGTCGGGTTTGAGCGGGTTTCATCGGAGATGACTGGAGTGACTGGTCTGATGTCTGGATAATGTTACAGTAGCCCCATCTAGCCCTATCATTTTCTCACAGACACTGCCTCCATCACCACATGCTTACCTTCTTGATCGCTGTCTCTCTTCTTGATCGCTGTCTCTCTTCTTGATCGCCGTCTCTCTTCCATTTCCCAGCATCACTGCGGAAGCTGCGCTTCTTATCTCTGACATCATTCCCCTTTACCCTGCCTTCCATTTGTAGTAGTCTTACATCGTTTCCCCTTGGTCTGTGCACTTCTTCTGATTCGTATATAAACCCTACCTTGTATAGTTGTATTCCTTAACTTAATCTACTTGGTTCTCACTGATACCTGATCTCCTGAGGGAGCCTATACGCTTGAACTCTAGCTTCTGAGGAAGGCTAGCCATTGAAACGATTAGATGTGTCTCGGTTCTATCCTTGACAGTCTAGAAACTCTACACGTGACTTCCTTTATTGGAACGTAGAGAAGAACTATCCAAGTCCATAACAAAAGATTAAGTTCTTATTGATACCCCTCTATCTAGAGTGGGCCCCCACTATTGAACCTGGAACCTAGAAGAGAAGGCGAGACGTCGCATATGTCGAGCAAGAAACAACACGCCTTTACGCAGGCGTTTGGACAGACAAGCAACCCATATCCCAGATCACCCGTTGAACGATCCGCATACTTTTGGATCCCTAGCAGGACCATCAGTCGATACTTCCCCATTTGCAAGTCTAGGATTACCTACAGTATCCCAGCAAAGACCCATTGTACCAGAAGACTGTGATGAAGAAATCCCTGAAGCACCACCTCTTGAACAAGAAACCTGGGCAGACGCCTCAGCACCTCCCCCAGAACCATCAGATTCAGATTCAGATTCAGATTCTGACTCAGACACAAACTCCGACGACGAAATGCCAAAACCCTTCGAAATCAAAATTAGTCAGCCGATTGACTTTGATGGAAACAGAGATAATGCCTCTAAGTTCCTTGCACAAGTCAGCCAGTATCTAGATATCAATGACGAGATCTACTCCACCGAAAAGAAGCGAATCATCTTCCTTCTTTCCTTTATGAAGACTGGATCTGCAGCAACCTGGATGGAAGACTTCCTTGTCCATGTCCATGACATTAATATCCTCTCCCCCAACGGAGCTATGAACGGATATGGAACGTGGGATGATTTCATTAGGAAGTTTAAAGAATGCTTCTATCCTATTGACAAACCAGGAACAGCCCTTTATCAGCTTCATAACCTGAAGCAGAAGGAAGACCTTAGCGAGTATAACACTACCTTTAAGCAGCTCTGTCGACGAGCAGGAATCTTCAACTTCACCACTATGAAAGATTACTATCTCCGCGGTCTAAAACAAGGCTTGCTTTCGAAGCTCTTAACTCCGGAGATATTCCTGACAATTTCGACGACCTAACCCAGAAAACCATCAGGATAGAGAACACTTATCAGCTCCTCCAAGGATATCATAACCGAAACCATCAGAATAAGAACCAACGATCCTCCCGATTCACTCCGAACCGAAACCATGATTCTAACGCTATGGATGTCGACCATACTCAAGTAAACCGCCTCAGTGAAAAAGAATGAAAGGAATTCATGAGGAAAGGTCAATGCTTCACATGCGGAAAACCCGGTCATAGAGCCAATGACCAAGAATACCACCCTCGAAATGGAGATGCCAGAAAGAATAATTATGGAAAGTCACAGGTAAGGCGTGAAACCCCTGATGATGAAAACCGAAGGACCGAAACTGGAGATAATAGAAGAGGAAAGCAACCGGTAAGGCGAGAAATGCCTGGTGATGAAACTTCCACCAGCAAGATCGAAGATTTCGACGATGAAGATGATGTCGCTCTCAGACGTGTGGATTTTTGAATCTGGAGCCTACCGCAATGTCAGCCACTCCATGTATAGACGTACATATTGCACAGAATGTAGGAAAGACTAAAGAATTAAGGGTCCCAGCGACCATCTTCTCCTCCATACATCCCAATAAATCATTGCACACAACCGCTGTTGTCGACTGCGGCGCTGGAGCGACATTCATTCATTGGATGTTCGTCCAAAAACATAAAATCCCCGTCCATCCGTTCAAAGAACCATGGAAAATCCGAAACGCAGATGGACAGATCTCCAAGAATCCCATTACTCATTATTGTCATCTCGCAATCAAGATTGACGATCGACTCATGATAGGAAAATTCAACGTCATGAATATGAGCGACCAAGATATGATTCTACTTGGAAAACCTTGGCTTACCGCTATGAATCCTGATATCAACTGGACCCAAGACACCCTCCGACTTCCCTCTACGAAACGATCATTACGACTCGAAGAAATCTTCCGAAAGAAGTGGGGACTATCCCTGAAACTTTCCTCGAAACAGAAAGTTACTATTGAAGATGAAGAAGATCCCGAGAAGTTCTCCCCGCAACACTCTCCTCTTCCCATGAATGGAAAACGCACCCTAGAACGAAAGAAGCAGAAAGAAGAAGAAGAAGTCTTTTATGATGCCGAAGAAGACTTACCACCACCTCTCCTCCCTGATCCCGACGAAGACCCACTTCCCCAATACGAAACTAAGGAAGATGTCTGGGATGATATCCCTACCAAACCCCTCTTTGCTCAAAAAGTCGACGATGTTGCAACCTATCAGATCAATGACGATGAAATCCTGATAGAATATGCTCAAGATGGCTCCGCTGTCACCATCATTGAGAATCTTTCTTTTGACACACCGCTTACATGAGATGGAACCTCTCGAACCGAAGTTCGCCATGCAGCCGCCCTTACTCCTCTCCGAAACTCCTGGATTCTAGCACGATAAATTGATGAAGAAAACGTTAAGACTAGTAACAAAGCACAAGAATTTGCTCTCAAAGAAACCCAAGAGAAGCAGAAGAAATCGTTTGAAGAACTCGTCCCCTCTTATCTCCATGACTTCGCTGATGTTTTCGCCAAAGATGGCTTAAACCAACTCCCTCCTTCTCGACCTGGTGTCGACCATCAAATTGAAACGAAACCTGGATTCATTCCCAAATCCGCGAAAACCTACCCTTTATCCCTGAAAGAAACCGACGCTGTAAAAGCTTTCTTAGATGAACATATAGCGAAAGACTTTATCCAACCATCGAAATCACTGCAATCTAGTGGTTTCTTCTTTGTCGGTAAGAAAGGGGGTGCTCTAAGACCCTGTCAAGATTATCGTTACATTAACGAATGGACGATAAAGAACGCATACCCACTTCCCTTGATCCCGCCCCTCATCGCTAAACTCCAAGATGCGAAATACTTCACAAAGATGGACGTCCAGTCCGGTGTAGGAAACATTCTCACTGCAGCCCTGCAGAGGCCTATTTTACGGAGTATGTTGAAAGCCCAGTTGTCCGGACATCAGTACAGTCATTCCCAGTCATCTCCGACGAAACCCGCTCAAACCCGACGCTTTCCCGCGCTCTCCGAGCCTCGGACCCGCCGGAGATGCACCGGACCCGCTCGCATACCTTCGGAAACCCGTCCGTCCTATGTCCTGTCCGTTCTGTCCAACCCCACTGGTGCGTAGTAGTTTGTTTCCCATGACTGATGCAGTATACAGCGTTATTACCTGTGTTCTCACACGTCCGCAGCGCCTCATGTCAGTTTACATACCTCCGGACCCGATGTTTTCCTATTTTCGATATTCCGGATTTCTACATAGCTAGTTATATAGGACTGGTAGTACGACCAAGCACTCTTTACTTTACTGTAGGTGGGACTTCCCATCTACTTGGTCACATACCTGTCATTACCTGTTACCTGGCTGAATATACCTGGTTCACACCCGTTCCGCACCCGCTTCGCACCCGAAACCCTTGCCATTCGTTTTCCCTGACTTTCCCTTGTTCCCGGACATAGTCCGACGCTTTCCGCACCCATTCCCGTGCTATTCTCCGTAACCCGACGACCCGAAGCTTCGGACCCGCTTTCCCGCGCCTCGGACTTGGTAGTATACCTTCGGACCCGACGTTTTGACCTCCGGACTTGGTCCGCATACCTTCGGACTTGTTCCTTTACCTTTCCGTGACCTTATATACTAACTATCAGACTTATCTCAGTAGCAGACCCCTTTAGGGTCGAACGTTCTTGCCTTGCAAGTGAAGCAGCAGGTATAGCATTTGACCCAACACTATATCCACCCACAGCGGAGTTGTTTCCCACACTGGTTATAACAATATCCTTATCCATCCTGATGACCGCTGGAAAGCAGCATTTATGACTTCATACGGACTCTTTGAACCGAAGGTCATGTTCTTTGGGTTGTGCAATTCACCGGCAACCTTCCAAGCGTACATGAATCAGACCTTCCAGAAAGAAATCAATGAAGGATGGATGATTGTTTATATGGACGATATCCTCATCTTCTCGAAATCTCTCGAAGAACACCAGAACCGAACCCGTTGAATTCTCAAAATCATCCGCAAAGAAACCCTTTTCCTGAAACCCGAAAAATGTTCTTTTGACGTACAAGAAGTTGATTACCTTGGAATGATCATCCGTCCTGGGCAAGTAGCCATGGACCCCGCTAAACTATCCAGTATTAGCGATTGGACAGTCCCTACTTTTGTTAAAGAAGTCCGTTCATTCCTTGGATTCTGCAACTTCTATCACCATTTCATTTCCCACTACTCCGACATTGCCCGACCCCTGATTGATCTTACGAAGAAAGACGTTCATTTCCAATGGATGCAAGCCTGCACTGATTCCTTCCAGAAATTGAAGAAATGTTTCCTTTCTGAACCCATCCTCCAAAACCCTGATCCTTCCCGACAATTCGCTCTCGCAACAGATGCTTCCCTCGTCGCCACCGGTGCAGTCCTACTGCAGACCGACGAAAATGGCGCTTATCATCCTTGTGGATATTTGTCACAATCCTTGAACCCCACCGAACGCAACTACCAGATTTATGATAGGGAACTCCTTGCCATTATTCGCGCCCTGAAAGCTTGGCGTCATTATTTGGAAGGAAATCCTCATCCTGTTGTTGTCTTCACTGACCATCTGAACCTCCTCTATTTCCGCTCCGCCCAGAATCTCACCCGTCGCCAAGCCCGTTGGCAATTAACCCTGAACGAATTTGATCTTGAACTCCACCACATTCCAGGGAGCAAACTTGCTGCCCCTGATGCCCTTTCCCGCCGCCCTGATCACACTCCGGATAGCTGTGATAACACTGATGTTACCCTTCTCCCCGATTCCCTCTTCGCTCGTCTCATTGATACCGACCTCGCTAACGCTCTGAAATCCACTGATCCTCTCTCTGATCCTGTTATCCTTGCCGAGCAACAAGCCCTTGACGGTCTTAATGCTCCTCCCATGAAATCTTCCCTCTCCGACTGGCATTTTGATGATGGTACCCTGTTCTATAAGGACCGCACTTATGTCCCTGCTCCTCTCTGCCGCCACATTCTCTCTCTTCACCATGATCACCCTACCGCCGGCCATCCGGGTCGTTTTAAAACCGAAGAACTTGTGAAACGTGATTACTGGTGGCCTGGTGTCGATCTTCGTTGTTGGCCTGCTGAAAACCTCAACAAAAACAACAAAACCAAAACAATGCTACTGCTCAGCGGTCCCTGTGCTTAGAAGCGCTAGGTACAGTAGTTGTTCAATTTGGGTGGCCTGATCCTGATATTGCGCCAAACACTTCGGTTGTTGAAGGGTTTGGGTGTGTGGAAGGTGGTGAATGATGAGCACAACTAAGTCTGCGATGACCTAGCCGTGTTGGAGGGCGAAGAAAGCGTAGACCAACTGCACACGTGGCAGCTGAACGGAATAGTGCTGAGCTTGACAAGATGTAAGACAGTGACAAAGTTCCAGGTGAACAATGTCAAAGACGATGATGATGACTGAAGACTTGAAAAACGCGAAGCCTATCTGAGGCTTCAAAGACTAGACTGAAATGTGGACCGTGAACTCATGTAGTTATTTTTCTAGCTAAAGTACAGGGGTTTATATACTGTTCAGAATCTGTATATACTTGCGCGTGCAAAGCAGCGCTCCAGGCATATGAGTAAGACAATATAAAAACGATGAGTAAGAAGGAGTGTGTGTGTGTAATGAGAAATGAGTCATATAGGAAGGGGATTATGAATCAAGGGGAAAAACCATGACGAACCAGGACTGTATGACCAATGATGCTTACTCTTCCTCTGTGGCATTACCAAGTGCTCTATAGGCATGACTAAGTGCTGTGCAGTGCGGCTGTGTAGGATGATGGTAGAGGTGTATGATGCTCCGATGCTCTGATGATCAAATGTTCCAATGCTCTAATGCTCCAACGCTCTAGGGATGGCATGTGGTTGTTGGTGCAGAAGTCGACATGCAGCGATCATGGGATATACACAGTCTGTAAGACCATTCCCCAGCACAATAAGGGGTTGATCATCTGCATCTGCATGGTGATAGATTGATTGGATGAGCGGTGAGGATGGAATGGAATGGTGTGTGCGTCCATGGTTGTGGTGGTGAGGAAGTGAGTGGATAATGACTGGAATGGTTTGACGAATATAAGCCGCTGAAGAGGATTGCCAGGGGAAATGGTAAGGGGATAAAATCAAGATGAATAAGGGTGTGGTTTTGAAGCATTTGTGCAACATGGCAAGGTCTGGCTGAACATGGAGGTCGTCTGAGAGCGTGATGGTTGAAGATGGGAGAGCGTTGGAAGTGTGGGAATGAGGGGGAAGTGAATTGACCTTGTTGAACGTGGTATGCTGTAATAATGTGGAATGCTGTAATACTGTTGAAAATCGCTTGAAAATCGCAAAATTAAGGGAGAAGAAGGGAATTGAAAGAAGAGGAACATAAGGAGTGATATGGGGGAATGGTGTTCTACATAAAAAGCCATGTTCTCGCTACCAAACACGTTTGGTGCATGACACCGGCATGGGCACCTTTATCCGACACTATGTCACTGGTTGCACCCTTTGTCAGCAGATGAAATCTGACACTCATCCCTCCTCTCCCCCGCTTTCTCTGATCCCCTCCGCTGCGCTTTGCCCCTTCTCGCAGATCTCCGTCGATCTGATCACTGACCTCCCTGAATCCGGGGGCTTTGATTCTATCATGGTCATGGTAGACCATGGCCTTACGAAGGGGGTAATCCTTTGTCCCTGCAAGAAAACCATCACCGCCGAAGGAGTCGCTCAACTCTTCTTCAAGAAAGTCTTCCTTCGATTTGGACTTTACGACAAGATCATTTCCGATAGAGGTCCGCAATTCACCTCTAAGTTTGCAAAAGAACTCAGAAAACTCCTTTACTACCAAGTCGCCCTTTCCACTGCATATCATCCTCAGACCGATGGACAGACTGAACATCTTAATCAAGAACTAGAGACCTATCTCCGCATCTATTGTCGCACCACTCCTTCTGAATGGGTCAAACATCTTCCCATGGCAGAATTCGTCCATAACCACCGAAAACACGATTCCCGTAACGCCTCCCCATTTTACCTCATGATGGGATATGAACCTCGAGGTATCCCTTACGCATTCCCCACATCATCCATCCCCGCCACCGAAGATCGAATCACGTACCTCCAGAAAGTTCGAGAAGAAGCCCTCGCTTGTCATAACCTGGCAATGCAATGCATGGCTGATCGTTCACATGGAAAGAAGTTCGTCCCTTGGAAACCTAAAGACAAGGTTTGGCTATCAGCCACGCATCTTATCACCCATCTTGCATCAAAGAAGCTTGCGCCCAAGTGATATGGACCATTCGAAGTCGAAGCCGTCCTTTCCCCTATCACATTCAGACTCCGCTTACCGAAATCATGGAAGAATCACCCCGTTTTTCATGCTTCTGAACTATCCTCCTATCGGGAAACCGAAATCCATGGCCCGAATCATCCAGAACCCCCTCCTGACATCATAAATGGACAAGAAGAATATGAAATAGAAGCCATTCTCGCCCACAAGGGTAACGTAAAAGGGAAAAGACGCTTCCTCGTATCTTGGATCGGTTATCCCAGTTCCGATAACTCATGGCTTCCTGAAAAGGAACTCCAGAACGCCCAAGAAATCCTTCAGACTTATAAAGACCGTCTCCGACTCTCCAGAATCTTAACTTCCATCGATTGAAACCATCATGCCTTCGACCCAGAACTCAGAATCTTCTGTCTCTTCCCTTGACTCATTCCGTTCTCGATCAGAATCCACTCAGAAACGTGCTCTTGTTGAATCATACCTCCTTTCTCCCGCTTGTACTCTTGCTCTCGAAGACTTCTTCGCTGAAGACGAAGACGCTCTTGCCCTGATGGCTATCTTTCACTGTGCAGAAGGATTCTCATTCACATTTCCCATTGAACGCGAAAGTGATTTTCGACGACTCATTTATAATCAGAACATCATTAAAGGACATACTACCGACCTTCTTATAAAGAAAGGAATCAAGCACGCATTTGCTCTTCCTACTTTCCCTAAAGACGATGGTTACCGACCTCTTGACCTACCACCTCCTGCCATTCTCTCCGCATCACCAGAACCAGAGCAGTCTCTTCTGACTTCACCTATTTCCCAGAATCATTATGATGCATCCGATGAAGAAACCCCGCAACCTGTCCCATCTCCGCAATTAGCAGTTAGATCCACCGGTAGACCACGCCATACTAAGAAAAGAGGAACACTCGCTTTTGCTATCGGACTTTCATGTCCCTCTTCATCAGCATCCTCTACCGCTGTCTTCAAAGAAGAAGAGGATTCTGCATCCATCATTATCCCTATCCCTGCTCCATCCACTCGCGCTCCTTCTGAAGAAACCTGGGTTGACCGTTGTGGTCATTACTATTCACGCAAGCATTGTCGTTACTGCGGAAAAGAAGGTCATCGGCAAATCCATTGCGACCGATACTTCTGCCGTTTATGTCATAAGCATGCCCCTGGTCATCTCACCGTCTTCTGCCCTACTCTTGAGGGTACTTGCCCTTTCACCGCTCGCCCTGGCACTCATCTTTTCTTTCAACAACTCCTTGCTTTTAAAGAACAACACAATGCTGAGTATGAAGAACACGAGAAATCATTCCTCCGTGACTGCGATGCCGACCCTACCTTCTATCCTAGTGATTAAAGTCAGTGACTTTATCGTTAACAAGGGGGTAATGTTACAGTAGCCCCATCTAGCCCTATCATTTTCTCACAGACACTGCCTCCATCACCACATGCTTACCTTCTTGATCGCTGTCTCTATTCTTGATCATTGTCTCTTCTCTTCTTGATCGCCATCTCTCTTCTTGATCGCCGTCTCTCTTCTTGATCGCCGTCTCTCTTCCATTTCCCAGCATCACTGCGGAAGCTGCGCTTCTTATCTCTGACATCATTCCCCTTTACCCTGCCTTCCATTTGTAGTAGTCTTACATCGTTTCCCCTTGGTCTGTGCACTTCTTCTGATTCGTATACAGTGGCTCAAAAAACTGTCCGCATGTTTGCGCTATTTTGACTGTTTACATCATTGTACAAGAATGGATAGGTATTCCCAGGACATCCTGCCATGGCCTGGGAGTACTACATCAGGGCTTCAAAATGAGCCCTTACCCGTGGGAATTGGTGGTCATATGGTGGCACTATGTGGTTTGCAAAACGATGACTCATGTGGACAGTTTTTTGACTCAGATATTTTACATAGGAAATCAGGTATTCTAGTACTTTGTGTGGCCTCCCTTGGCCTTGATTACTGCCTCTATCCTTCTAGGCATACTTTCAATCAACTTCTGACAGTCCTCTGCTGTAATCTGTCCCCACTCTACCACCACTCTCTCCCATAACTCCCATACTCCTTTAGGGGGGTGTTCATAGGCTATAAGCTTCTTTTGAGTATTCCCCAGAGGTGTTCAATGACATTGACATCAGGGGACTGTGCTGGCCAGTCAAGGAGATGAATATTATGTTCTTCAAACCATTCTCTGGCTCTCCTGGATGTATGCTTGGGATCATTATCCTGTTGGAAAATGATATCTTCTTCATCAATTCCTGATTCTGCCATGCTAGGCAGCAAGTGGTGGTTGAGAATGTCCACATACTGCTCAGCATCCATCCTCCCCTCAACCTCTGCAAGCATTCCTACACCATTCCACCCCATACACCCCCATACCATCAGAGAACCTCCTCCAAACTTGAGTGTCCCATTAATCTCTCTGTCTGTTAGAGGCCCCCCCTTCTTTTTCCATACATATACCTTTCCATCTGACCCAATCCTGTTGATTTTAGTCTCATCTGACCATATGACACGCTTCCAGTCCTCTACAGTCCAGTTTTGATGGGCCAGGGCAAAGTCCAGTCTTCTTTTTCTATGACTGATAGAAAGGAGAGGCTTCTTCTTCTTTGTTACAGCCTTGAGGTTGGCTGCCTTGAGAACATTTCTCACAGTTTGTGAAGATACAGGGGTAGTGATGATGGAATTGATGTGATGAGTGACTTGGACAGCATTGTCAGCCTTTCCTGTAGTAATATGCTGAATAATGGCCCTCCTATCAGTAGAGGTGAGTTTGGATGGACAACCTCCACTAGAGTTTTCTTTGTCTGGGTGACATTCTTTGGTGAGCTTGGCCACAGTAGACTTGCATACACCAGTTCTAGATGCTATTTGATGAGCAGAGAGGCCAGCAGTAGAGAGAGAGAGGATGTTATCCCTTTGAGCAGAGGAGATGGCTTTCATGGTGATTATGACTATCATACATGAGACTCCCTTCATTATATAGTGAGAGATAGGTTTAATAATGCCATAATGACACCACATTATAATTTATTTAATAATGGTATGACTTTATGGTGTCATAACCATTAATTTATATAGTTTCAATCTAGCCTCAAAAAACTGTCCACATGAGTCATCATTTTGCAAACCTCATAGTGCCACCATATGACCACCAATTCCCACGGGTAAGGGCTCATTTTGAAGCCCTGATGTAGTACTCCCAGGCCATGGCAGGATGTCCTGGGAATACCTATCCATTCTTGTACAATGATGTAAACAGTCAAAATAGCGCAAACATGTGGACAGTTTTTTGAGCCACTGTATAAACCCTACCTTGTATAGTTGTATTCCTTAACTTAATCTACTTGGTTCTCACTGATACCTGATCTCCTGAGGGAGCCTATACGCTTGAACTCTAGCTTCTGAGGAAGGCTAGCCATTGAAACGATTAGACGTGTCTCGGTTCTATCCTTGACAGTCTAGAAACTCTACATGTGACTTCCTTTATTGGAACGTAGAGAAGAACTATCCAAGTCCATAACAGATAACTGGGCTTTCGACGTACTCCATGAATTGGGCCTCTGCAGGGCTGTGGACAGAATGTTCACGACACCATTCTTCAGTTTTCCCGTTCTTCAGTTTTCCCTTTCTCCAGTTTTCCCGTTCTTCAGTTTTCCTGTTCTTCAGTTTTCCTATTCTCCAGTTTTCCCATCCTCCAGTTTTCCCATCCTCCAGTTTTCCCATTCTCCAGTTTTCCAGTTTTCCCGTTTTTCAGTTTTCCTGTTCTCCTGTTTTCCCATTTTCCAGTTTTCAGTTTTCCCATTCTCCAGTTTTCCCATTCTCCAATTTTCCCATTCCCATTTTCCCATTTTCCTGTTCTTCACTTTTCCCATTCTCCAGTTTTCCCATTCTCCTGTCTCCCCCCTATTCCCCTGTTTTCTCATTTCATTCATTCTCATTTTATGTATTTTTCCCACCAATTCTCATGTTGTTGGTCAATTTACAGATAATTACAGTATGCATAAACAATTGTTGTTGTAGGATTGAAAACCACGTGAGCTGGCGAGCCACCCCCCCCCATCCTCCCTTTCTTTATAGACGAGCTCTTGCCCGTTGTGCCTTCGGCACAAGCCAAAGTCGCGCTTTGCGCTCCTTTGGTGTAAGGTGAACTTCTTATTCTTAATAATCATAGTACTGAAGCCAAAGGAGCACTTCATGCTCCTTTGGCTTCAGGAGGTGCCTACGGCACCTTCTGCTGTGCCTTTGGCACAGGAAGAAAGCGGAGCGCTTCACACTCCTTTGCAAGGTGCCTGCGGCACCTTGTGTTGTGCCTTTGGCACCTCAACTTCTTAGGTCTCAAGTCTTAAATCTTAATTTTCATTCTTAATTCTTCACAATCATATCAGATTTTCAAATAAGTCACATTTTTGAGCAGCATCTTCACAAAACCAAAAGTACAATCTACTACTACACCACATCAAAGTACACAGTATCTACATCAAACATCAATACGATCTGTAAGTCCTCTAAGCACTTCGCTATACACTACATTTGTCGTCTTTGACCCTTCTTCATGCTCCAGGAAAATAGCAAGCACTCTATCCGGGTGAGTGCACCGAGACAAAGCCATGTATAGTTGTCCATGACCAAACACAGGAGTCTGCAGATTAAGCCCAACCCACTTGACGCTTTGACCTTGTGCCTTGTTGATGGTCATGGCAAATGCAACACAAACCGGGAATTGACGGCACTTCAGAGGAATGGGGTTTTCTTCAGAATTTGATTCCAGATTCATCTGAGGGATTAGGACCGTGTTTTCATCATCTTCTTGACCTTCATCAACTCCATCCCTAAGAACACAACACCTGAGGATCCGTGTCGTCCAAGACAGCAGGATCATCTGAGTTCCATTGTAGAGCCCCTGAGAGGGGTTCAGGTTGCGCAGCAGCATCAGAGGGACGCCTGCTTTGACCTCCAATCTGTGCAAAGGGAACCCTGATGGCGTCAGGGTATGCAGGAACTCTATGGGGATGTAGTCATAGTCCCTCTCAGTGACTGAGTCCATGCTGGTGAAGACTGCTGTATCTCCGGGGAAGGACTCAAGGATTGTGCTGTTTATTTCATCCACATTGGTGTTCTTGGCAGAGAGGATTGTGCGTTCCAGGAAAAAGGCATCATCCACAGGAGGATGGCCAGGAAGCAGAATCGGAGAGTATAGGGCATTGATGAGAGACCGGACATCATTGTTGGGGCAGCGCATGTGAATGGGGAGGGTCACCGTTCCATCTGCAGCCGTGCCCTTACCAGCTCCAATCTCAAGGAGCCACCTTGCAAATTCATCAGAGGTGGGGTCTTGACCAAGCCGCATATTTCTCTTGAGGTGGAAGATACGAAGCTTTGGCCATATGCGAGATCTGCAGAAGGTAGCCCCCACTATCTGCTCCCTGGAACCATGAGGCACCACCGGCAGGGTCTGCCTGAAGTCTCCTCCAAAGAGCATGGTTATTCCTCCAAAATCTGCATCGATGTTCAGAAGATCACGCAACGTGCGGTCAAGGCATTCCAGAATATGACGATGGAGCATTGGTATCTCATTGCAGATGATGAGAGAGGTGGCCTTGAGAAGCTCATGGACGACATCCCCTTTCTTGATGTTGCATGAACTATCCTCATGAATGGGGATTGGGACTTTGAATCATGAATGAGCTGTACAACCACCTGGTAGAAGGAGAGAAGCAATTCCAGAGGAGGCCACGCATAGGACAATTTTGGCTTCAGCACGGATCTTCGAAGCAATGAGCTTGCAGAGATATGTCTTGCCACATCCACCTGCACTGTGGACAAAGTAGGCGTGCCCAGGTCTTTGCTCATCACGATGCATTGTGTCATGGACCACAGCATCAAAGACCGCCCTCTGCTCGACATTGAGCAAAGGAACTCCTGTATCCACCATCCGCTGAAGTTCTTCTCAATCATACGGGAGCTGCTCAGCAATCAGCTGGTTGCCCTCTATGGCCCCCCATATGTCTGCCATTTCTGATATGGGCATTTGAGGAATTGCTTCTAAAGACCTTCCATTTTTGCGAAGAACACCATCAATGAGGTAGAGACCATAGTCGTGGACCTCAACCTGTGTGGGGTTGGGCATGTTGAATGGCGCTCGAGTGAGGCAGCAACGCAGGTCATCACAGAGATTTTCCTTGAAGCAGATCCAAAGGTTGTTGGGGCTTGTAGGGTTGCAGTGCAGGAGGATGATGGCAAAGAGATTGTGCATGCGATGTCCAGTGCACATATGAGAGGCATCCTGCAAGCACTGGACCCATTCATTATCGTCGTCAAGCAGACCCCTGCGCTGACACGCTTCCTTGAAAGTCTCGCAGACGACCCCATCAAATGTCTGAAGGTGTTCGTATGAGGTAGCCCCTTTGAAAAACACGGTGAGTTTGATTGATAACAATCATCATAGATATCATACCTTTCACTACGGTCAAAAGCAATCTCAGGTAGAAGCGCTCTCCAGAGCTGGGTGCAGCGGAGTACATCCTTCCAATTGCTACTCCACGCTGACGTATCTTCCATGCGGTTTTGTTCCAAACGAATTTTGAGGGGAAATCCTGGTAGAGGTAATTGTGGGCTCCAGCCACCACGAAGTTCTCATTGGCATTGGCTTTGAACCATCCAGTGAGGCAGGTCTCTTTTGCTGCTGCACGCTCAAGCACATCCTGGGCATTGTCCTCGGGGTCGTAGAACACCATCTGTTCATCTGGGAGGTGGACCGGCAAGCGGTAGACGTAGGACCATTCAAGGTGCATCGGAAATTCAAGGATACACCATGCAGCCTCTGTCGAGCTGATGTATCTGGAGTCAAGATAGGTTTTGACCTTGTCCACTGCTCCACCCATCTCCAAAGTAGCACGGTCATTCCCTTTGTAGATGTACTTGTGTATGTATTTGACCGACTTTATAGAGGCGCAGACCTCCAGATTGATGTGGCAGTTGAATTCCACCAGCAGTTGCGGAGGGTGAGGAACGACATCTTTGTTTGTGAAGACCTTGTCATTCTTCTGGATGGTGTGACCGTTATCAGGTCTGGCATATTCTGGATAGCCGTCGTCCTTCATCAAGGTCTGGGGACTGAAGGACTTTGGAAAATGCTTTTTGCACTGTCCATTCTCCATGCAATGCTGGGGATTGCAAGGGCCGTGCAGCATGTATTTTTCGACGGCCTCATAGAGTTGAGGATGGACATTTCTGTCAGGAGATGAAGGAGTCAATTTGTTCCATGGTCCGGATCTTGTAATCTGGCTCCAAGAAGATGAGGAGGTGCATGTGAGGTAGACCACACTTTTGGTATTCAATGGTGTACACCAATCCCGTGACCTTTCCATAGCAGCCTTTACAAACCTTCTTCAATAGAGCCTGCTGTTTCTGATAGAACACGCGAGCCACCAAGTCCGGACGGTGTAGGAAACAATCTGGCTGCAGCCCTGCAGAGCATCATTTCCCCATACTAGTCAATACCTACACTCACAGTCCGAAGTCATTCCGAAGAGCCGCTGTGGGTAACAACTCAGCAGTAGGCTTGCAGATATGTTGGGTCAGTGCTATGTCTAGCTGCTACGTCTAAGGAGTAGACACGTTCGACCCTAAAGGGTTTCTGACCAGATTCTGGCTCAAGAGATAGAGAGGAAAAGAATGAGGGGGACAAAGTCACTGCCAGACCAAACGGAGAAATGTGTTCCAGGAGCTAAGAAGTGAGCTGAAGAAGCTACAACTACGAAGCTACAACGGGGGATGCTACTAAATAACCCAAACTAATGGGGAGCAACCAAGAACTGGAAACCAGAAACCACCAGGTAAAGACAGGTATAAAGTCCAGGTAAGAGAGAGATGATTATGTAAGCAGTAAAAATGCGAACATAACCTAAGGAATGTAAGGGTAAGTCAAACTACATCAAAACAGTCGCTGCAAGGCTGCAGCCAGAATGTTCACGACACCGCGAACAGTTCCGGATAGTTGCGGTCAGTTACGCACCATCACCTCAATCGTGTCACTACACAGCAGCGAAGCACATCCTTCACTATCTTGCTGGGACTATGAAGATGTGCACACACTATGGGGGTGCTGGGATTAACCCGGTGTTGCATGGTTTCAGTGATTCTGACTGGGCCTCGTGCCCCGACGACCGTATCTCCATCTCCAGCAACATCTGGTTCTTCAATGGGGGTCCTGTCTCTCACTCAGCGAAGAAACAGACTACTCACGCTTTATCATCAACTGAAGCTGAGTACATGGCTCTCACAGCCGCTATACAGGACAGTCTTTGGTTACAGTCATTCTTCGCATGCATCAGCGTTCCTCTCACTCTTCCGCTTCAATTGTTTGCCGACAACACTGGCGCGATCGCTCTGTTGAAAGAGGCAGCTAATCACATCTGTATGAAGCATATCGACTTACGCCATCACTTCATACACCATCACATCAAAGAAGGGACGTTCCTTCCCATCTGGTTGTCTACGCATAAGAACACCGCAGATATATTCACCAAGAGTCTTCCACGTCCGCTTTTCGTTCAGCATCATTCCGGTCTTGCACTTGTGTCTCGTTGAGGGGGCGTGTTGGATGTCAACATCGTCACTCGTAAATAGATTTCTCTTTGTCATCGTCATTGTCTCTCTTGTCGTCATTGTCTCTCTTGTTGTCATCGTCACAGTCACATTACATAAGTTTTCCTTATAATCTTTCGTCACTACTTGGCGGTACCTCAGCTGTTCTGTCCTAGATGCTGAGGTATGTTTTCGTTTATCTTTCATGCCAGACTCGTCTCATTATCTTATGTCTCCAGACTGTTCTATTAGGTACTATCAATGTCAGCTGTTCTGTCCTAGACACTGAGACTGTTCTATTAGTTCAACCTTTATTATTTATGACCTAGTACAAGCACATCAAGTAAGGACAAAATTTTCCTGTGTCCAAATTATTAACTCAACAGATATGCAAGGATGTTCGACAAGTGATCGACTCTTCCTCAGAGTTGTTATATATGATAGACCTCAAACATTTCAATGCGATCCCGATCCCTTCAATACCTGGCTTGGACTGTTCCATCCCAACACTTCACAAATCACTTCTACAAAGCGAATCTGCATGGCAGAAAGCCAAATACATTACAAGAGATCCCATCGTTATTCCATACCCTTGACACATGTACCGATGGTCGGGCGGTGTTCTGGGATTTCCACTGGAAGGTCTACAGCAAATCGCGTTTTTCCAGCCCCAACTAGTAGATAACCACTCTGACACCACAATCCTGCATCAATGGGGCTGCAAAATCGACAGCTCAATCTTGCATTACAATGTTTCACCTGCACAGGACCTCATAATCCTCCTCACCAGAGAATCCCTAGGGTGAGTGGTTCCTTCAAGCTGCATCTTCAGATGGTCTATATTAATGGACATCAAGGAAGAGTTATGCATATGATGTTATTTTCAGATCGCTCTCAGAGGATAAAGCCCATCCTGAAGCAGGCTCCTTCCCAGCCCCCAATTTGAGTGTGGAGGGGCGATATCTGAGGGCACTGGTTTGATAAGTCACATGATACAAGATAAATTCAAACCTAGCATAACCTTATTCCCCTCACTCTCACCAGGGGCTGGAAGATAACATTAGTAAACAGAGGTCAGCCACAGTGACAGTGACTGCAGAACTCCAAAAACACCATACTACTTTATACCTAGTGTAGGGTTACAGTTTTTTGAAATGATACATTCCATTTTCTGCCTCAGTTAATGTTACACCCGCTCCATATGGGAGATGACAGCTCCTGATGTCCATGAGACCCCACCAATATCTGAAATCCATCTGTGAATACAGCAAAAATTCAGCATTTGGCCTTGTCTATGGCAACTTAAAGTGGCACACACACTTCTCAAGGGCAACCAGGATGTATTATGCATTGCAGGGACTGGGATGGGTAAGACACTGGGCTTCTGGATTCCATTACTGTTCCATGTCAATAGTATTCAGCTGGTTGTCACCCCGCTCAACTTGCTTTGCATTAATATGCTCAGTATGACAACACATTTCTAATTTTTATTTGTTTAGATTCACCATAACTTGAGAAATGCATTATGCTTACAATTGTGACAATTGCTGTGTGCGCTTGGTTTATTTGTTACCATCTGAGGTAGTGCCTGATGAGAGCCCATTGATCAAACCCTCAAGATCTATGTCATCTAAATCATCCCAATAGCTGTCATATTCATCATGTGCTTCATCCATGATGATATCTGCATCCACATCCTTTGCCTCACATGAACTATCAGCTCCAAGCAGGAACCCAAGTAAATCCCACAGTGTGGGTGCGCAAGACTGCATTTTTCTGCCCATCTCCTTGATATTAAAGTCCTCTACCTGTTGCATGGTTGCATGTGATGGTCCAAAGTGCCAACCTGCTTCTTCTAATGAGATTGATTTAATTTCATTGATGTATTGTTTTCTCATGGCTTGGTTGGTGTGTTGCAAAGTTTCAGCTCCACGAGAAGGATGGTCAATGAAAGCATCAAAGATTTCATCACAACAGACAAGAAGGTCTTCGACAACATGATGTCCGTTATATTGTTGGCTTCACAGAAATGATATAATGAATTGTGAGGCACTTAGGTTACAATTGTGTAGTGCTGCAATCATTGTGTCCATATTGGAGTGGGTGTAACATTAACTGAGGCAGAAAATGGAATGTATCATTTCGAAAAACTGTAACCCTACACTAGGTATAAAGTAGTATGGTGTTTTTGGAGTTCTGCAGTCACTGTCACTGTGGCTGACCTCTGTTTACTAATGTTATCTTCCAGCCCCTGGTGAGAGTGCGAGGGGAATAAGGTTATGCTAGGTTTGAATTTATCTTGTATCATGTGACTTATCAAACCAGTGTCCTCAGATATTGCCCCTCCACACTCAAATTGGGGGCTGGGAAGGAGCCTGATCCTGAAGCTACATCTGCTGTCATGAAAGCACTCAATAATGAGATTGACTTGGAAATTTTCAACCCATACGAGGCTATACTGTCATAAGTATTAATACAAGTCCTGGTAGTGTAACAAACCATGAGTGCATACTTAGCAAGGATCCTCAGCCCCCAAAATCCACCTGTGAAAAATCCATCAACTCAGGATTGAGAGATGGCAAGTGCTCCAACAACAGCAAGGGATCCAACAATGGCACAGGTGGGGTGGGGTGGATCCCATCCAGAAGCTCAACATCATGTCTTGGGCCTTGAAGGGCAGAAGCAGGATTGTGTGAAGTGGGTAGTGTGGTGATTTCAGGGCCGATGCTGGCCAAGGTTGATGATTCTCTAGTGGCTAGTGTGGTGATTTTGGGGCTGATGGTGGCTGAGGCTGGTGATTCTCTTGCAGGTGGAGTTACAGTTGAGTTTGTCGAAGGATGGGAGGTGTTAACAACTGTGATATCGGGGCCGATGCTGGCTGAAGTCTCGTTGACCAGTGATTCTCCCACAGGTGGAGTCACACTTGAGTTTGTTGAATGGTAGGAGGTATCAACAGCTGTAGCACTATCAGTATCAATGTCTGAGGCAGAAGAATATTTACTTACTGAATGTGCCTTTCAAAAAGGCAGTGAATGGCTCAACAATGTGACCATGGTGATTGGGCAGCGTCTCACGAAAATTGAAGCCCTTTCCATGATGGAAACTGTGCCATATTAGATTAGAACAAAGCCCAGAAAGTATCCATCCCCATTCACACAAGGATCAGCTCCCCCAAGGTAGACACTTCCATGCCATCCAGTTGTCTCATGAATAGCATCTAATAATTGCCCAATCACTCCACCAAGGCCATCAAGACATCTTCAACATGTTTCAGTGTCTGATTCAACATTTACCACATGAAAAAGTACTTACTGTGCTTTCAGAGACTCAGTAGGTGTGCAGATAGCCTCGAGATCAGCTTTCGCCTGATCCGCATGACAAGCACACTCGATCTTTGCCTCCACCTCCATGTGATGTACAAACTCCTTGCCGCAAGCAGCCATGGACTTTGCCGCTTCTGAATGAAGGATGGAGATACGAGGTTTGTTGCTGTTGTTCTTCATCTGAGTCACAATCTTGGCCTTGACTTCAGGATGGGCCTTGTACTCCATCTGGATGTAGTGTTCGACTGCCGATGGACCTCAAGTGCGATTCGTAGTTGTACCCATTATTTTGGTGATGGTCTAGGCAAACTGGGTGACACATCCCCTTCCCGAAGCCGTGGATGCATGGTACAAATAAGAACATATTTGCTATTACAATTACAATTAACTGAACTGAAATGAAAATGAAATATGACACATACAGAGTGCCGTCGTTTGGTGTACACACCCAGCTGCTTCATCTGGTCATTTGTCAATTGACTTTCCATGAGTGTAATACCAGCATCATCTTTGAAATGCACTGCTACTTCTGGCCATTTTTTGAACCACTCTCAGTAGGTGTTAGTATAGTATGTGGCCACTTCCCCTTGCAGCTGACTGAGGCAAAAGCCATCCACCTTACTTTTCAGGAAGTCAGCCTGCTCATGAGTCATCCATGACATTCCAGGCATCTATCAACCGTCGGCAGGCTAAATGAATGTCATAATCTGGATGTGGTGACACATACCTTGTGTTTTTCTCATCAGACTCAGTGTTAGTATGCTTGGAGCGGTGTATCAATACTGCATTCAGCAACAGAATCTGAAATTTTCTTCAGATTGACCAATGAGAGTGTGAGATAGCTGGAGTTTGCCGAACACTTATAATAGCCAGGCTGGACTCAGGTTTTTTTTACCCACCCAGCTTGTTTTTCCACTCCACATCACTGCCCTAACTGCTGTCACTGCCACCTGTTTGATCAAAATGAAAGTTTTTCCCACCTTAGCAAAGGACGAAACTTTCAGTTTGTCTAAACTTGCTAGTGCTTTGGAGTTGGTACACAGCCAACATGGTAAGTTGTTAGACTTTTACTTGTTACTATGCTAATTCCATGTTTTTAGCCATCACTCAGGCTGACCACCAAACTGCCGAAGTCACACATGCTGTGGATGATGTTTGGGCTGGTTACTGCCCCACATGTTCTCATTGTGTGGAAGGGAGACTGAACAATAACAGTAAGTTGTTGTTATGTGATCTTCGTCAGTCTAACATTAAGAATTTTTTATTAGCAGCTGCTGCAGCCGACCATGTAACAGACAATAGTGATACTGAGTGTAACAACTCCAACTCCTTGAGTACCACCACTTCCAACTCCTTGGGTACCACCACTTCTCTTATCAACAATATGGCTCCCATCACTAATGTCACTGCCGCCACAGTGGTGGCTTCAATCACTCCTGTCCCTCATGTTATGGCTGCCAACACCCAAGCAGTATCACCTACCTTCCACACTAGTACATTTGTGTCCCAGCGCTGGTATGTAATTATGGTTGGACGTGAGACTGGTGTCTTTCAAGGGTGGTACATATCTCACTTGTTAATCTATGTTTTGTAATGCTTTTTTTGCTAGGCATAACATTCACATTCATGTTATTGGTGTGCCAGGCACCTGTTTTGGCCACTACTCCTCTCTTAGCATTGCCCAGGCTGCATATACACAGGTGGAGAATGATGGTTCTTTCTTGTGCTTGCTGCTTTGATTAGCTACATAGTTAGATACCAATGTATTTTACATGTCTTGAAGTCCTTGTGTCAATGTATACCTTGTTCTGAGTCAATCACTCGTCCGAATTTCAATTGAGTGAAAGTTGACACTAAATATTTTGATATGACACCTGTTGCACTGTTAGCCACTTCAGAGATCTAATAATACTATTCAATAGCCCTGGGTCTATTTAGATGATTGTATTTACATGATACATAGAGCATCCAAGTCAGTTGAGTGTAGGATGATAACTGTCCCGAAGTTGTGGGTGTGTCTACATGTAAGTTGACCAACTTCAGACTGTAACAAGTATATACAAATGTGCCCCATTCCTTACACACATCACACACATAATTGTACACCCTTTCTTGATACTCATGGGATGCCATTGCAAATCATCACCAGAGTGATGGGAAGCACATCAGCAGACCAAGCATGTACATTACTTGTGGTGAGTGGTTGTATATGTTACATAGTCTATCGGACAGGAACATGTTCACAGGCATATTGTCATATTCCGCATTCCGGACCCTCCACCTCCGATCCCATCTCCATTGCTCATCTCCATTTCATCTCCGTTCTCCTTCCCCTTTTGTATATCTCCATATAGATTCTCTCCTGACTCTGGTTTCTGGTTATGCATTTCATCCGTAGTACTAGTTGATCCATTCCTCTGTTCATTTCCAGCTTCATTTAGGATGATCTGTCCAACTTACTAATAAGCTTTCCATATGCTTCGTACATAGCCTCGGACTTTGCTGACTGATCTTCCATTATGATACCTACAGTATATAAACTCCTGTAATACTCTGTACTTCCTCAGTTCGAATATCATCTTAGATTCTACTCATCTCTGTCTCTCCGGACTAAGTCCCTATACTTGTCCATCTCCGAGTCTTAGGATTGATTCCTATAGACTACAACTCCGGCTCCACCTTAGGGTAGTCTATCTCCGTCAGTTTCTACTCTGGACTTCATCCATAGTAGTCTTATTCCTCATTTCTGACAAAAGTCATCGGAAGTCTGCCGGACTTACCTCTACTCTGTAGACCGGACTTACATCAGATCTCTGTCCTAGAAATAAAGGGCATGTACTCGGGTAAGGGGCGCAGCACATGAGCTGAAGCCAAGCCCTGCAGACATCTCCTCCTTTTGAGTATGGTCTTAACACATATTGGTTATGAATGCAACAAAGCATGGCGCAGGTGCATTTAACACCTTAGATGAGATACTGAGCAGGACATATACTGGTGGCAGCTGCTGTAGGAAACATTCTCACTGCAGCCCTGCAGAGGCCTATTTTACGGAGTATGTCGAAAGCCCAGTTGTCCGGACATCAGTACAGTCACTCCCAGTCATCTCTGACAAAACCCGCTCAAACCCAACGCTTTCCTGCGCTCTCCGAGCCTCAGACCCACCGGAGATGCACTGGACCCGCTCGCATACCTTCGGAAACCTGTCCGTCCTATGTCCTGTCCGTTCCGTCCAACCCCACTGGTGCATAGTAGCTTGTTTCCCATGACTGATGCAGTCGACAGCATTATTACCTGTGTTCTCACACGTCCGCAGCGCCTCATGTTAGTTTACCTATCACCGGACCCGATGTTTTCCTGTTTTCAATATTCCAGATTTCTACGTAGCTAGTTATATAGGACTGGTAGTACGACCAAGCACTTTACTTTACTGTAGGTGGGACTTCCCATCTACTTGGTCACATACCTGTCATTACCTGTTACCTGGCTGAATATACCTGGTTCTCACCCATTCCACACCCACTTCGCACCCGAAACCCTTGCCATTCGTTTTCCCTGACTTTCCCTTGTTTCTGGACATAGTCCAATGCTTTCCGAACCCGTTCCCTTGCTATTAACCATAACCCAACGACCCGAAGCTCCGGACCCACTTTCCCGCGCCTCAGACTTGGTAGTATACCTTCGGACCTGATGTTTTGACCTCCGGACTTGGTCCGCATATCTTCGGACTTGTTTCCTTACCTTTCCGTGACCTTAGACACTAACTTTCAGACTTATATCAGTAGCAGACCCCTTTAGGGTCGAACATTCTTGTCTTGCAAGAGAAGCAGCAGGCATAGCATTCACCCAACATTATATCCGCCTACTGCGGAGTTGTTACCCACACCGCCATCACAATGGTTGTCAAGCTCATGTTGGTGCTGTTGTAGGAAACCATCTGGCTACAGCCCTGCAGGACATCATTCCCCCATGGTAGTCAACCACAGTACTCACCACTCCAAGTAGTTCCAAATACTTGCGAACAGTTCCGGACAGTTGCGCTCAGTTACACACCTTCGCGCGATGTTGCATTAGTCCCACAGGCCCAGTTCTGGACTGCATCATGTTGCATCCCACATCGGCACTTCACATTGTCCTCCCATGTCCTGTCCATGTCCATCCATCCCCACAGGTGTGTTATTAGTCCTTACTTGTTGTCTATTGATCGTTTGCAGGCTGTTTTACATACCTTTCCCATACATGAGGCAGACTTAGTGCTATTACATGTTACATTGTTCGGGCTTGCTTGTACATATGCGATCACCTATATTGTTCCGGATTCGTACACATTTACTTAAATACAGACTCAGGACTCGTATCTCATCACGTTTCTACATTCCCTTCCTCTGAGTCGGTGTTGCAGGGAGCCCCTTCAGTGACAAACTCCGTATTATATGGGTCAGCGGACTATGGGCCGATGTTATGTATATCCTCAATGTTGACGGGTGGGCCGGGGGGGATAATATTTCCGATGGAGATGGGTGGGCCCATCTATGCCAATGTTATATATATACTCAACGATGGTGGATGGGCCGGGAGGAATATTATTACCAATGGAGATGGGTGGGCCCATCTGGGTAATATGTAGAGTAGGATGGACATATATTATAGACAGCTGGGCTGAAGAGAGATGTAAGGCAAATATTATTATATAGATGGGTGGGCCGACGTATAAGTATTATTTTGTAGACGGGTGGGCCGAGGGAGTGGTGAAACATTTATTATATATACAGGTGGGCCGATGTGGGGGTATATTACATAGATGGGTGGGCCGACGTATTAGTATTATTTTGTAGACGGGTGGGCCGAGGGAGTGGTGAAATATTCATTTTATATATGGGTGGACCAATGTGGGGGTATATTACATAGACGGGTTGTAAGGCAAATATTATTATATAGATGGGTGGGCCGACATATTAGTATTATTTTGTAGATGGGTGGGCCAAGGGAGTGGTGAAATATTTATTTTATATATGGGTGGGCCAATGTGGGGGTATATTACATAGATGGGTGGGCCGAGATTGCAGTGACATATTTATTATATAGACAGGTGGGCCGACGTGGATTATATTACATAGATGGGTGGGCTGACGTAGGGGGATATTACATAGATGGGTGGGCCCAGATACGTATCATATAGATGTATGGGCTGAGGTATTGGTATACTATATGGACATATAGGCTGAGGTAGTGATATATATTATATCGACGGGTGGGCTGAGGTAGTTCTTATCAGATACCTGGGTGGGCACAGGTAAATGAGTGCAATAAACATAACTGGGTGTAGATAGTTGGATAACAAACAAATCAGTTTGCTGATGTAGGCATGAGAGAATTGAAGACATGGAGTACATACCCACTATATGAGTGCATATACCTACCATCGACCACCAAAACCTGAAAGCCTGAATACACCATGTCTGACATTTACCAAGTACCGAGTACCAAGTACCGAGTGCCGAGTGCCGAGTGCCGAAACCTGAAACTTGAAACTCGAAACTCATACATTTTTACAAGTTTCAAGTCTTGAGTCTCGAATCACTGAGTACCGAGTCCCAAGTCCTGAGTGCCAAGTGCCAAAGCCCAAAACTCAAAACTCATACATTTTTACGAGTTTCAAGTCTCAAGTTAAGAACATACAGATTTAAGATGATATACAATTTTAAGAGTTTCGAGTCTCGAGTCTCGAATCACCAAGTGTCGAGTGCTGAGTTCCGAGTCTCGAGTCTCGAGTTTCGGGTTTTGGCACTTGGCATTTGGCACTTGGTGATTCAAGACAAGACTCAAAACTTGTAAAATGTATATCATTAAAATTTAACTTGAGACTTGAAACTTGTAAAAATGTGTGAGTTTTGAGTTTTGAGTTTCGGGCTTCGGGACTCGGCACTTGGCACTTGGTACTTGGCACTTGGAACTCGGCACTCGGAACTCGGCACTCGGAACTCAGCACTTGGCACTCGGTGATTCGAGACTCAAGACTCAAAACTCTTAAAATTGTATATCATCTTAAATTTGTATTTTCTTAACTTGAAACTCGAAACTCGTAAAAATGTATGAGTTTGTAGTTTTGAGTTTTGGGCTTCGGCACTTGGCACTCAGTACTCAACACTCGGAACTCAGCACTTGGCACTCGGTGATTCGAGACTCAAGACTCAAAACTCTTAAAATTGTATATCATCTTAAATTTGTATTTTCTTAACTTGAGACTCAAAACTCGTAAAAATGTATGAGTTTTGAGTTTTGAGTTTCGGGCTTCGGCACTTGGCACTCAGTACTCGGCACTCGGAACTCAGCACTTGGCACTCGGTGATTCAAGACTCAAGACTTGAAACTCTTAAAATTGTATATCATCTTAAATTTGTATTTTCTTCACTCAAGACTTGAAACTCATAAAAATGTATGAGTTTTGAGTTTCGGGCTTCGGCACTCGGAACTCGGCACTCGGCACTTGGTACTCAGCACTCGATGATTCAAGACTTGAGACTTGAAACTCTTAAAAATGTATATCATCTTAAATTTGTATTTTCTTCACTCAAGACTTGAAACTCATAAAAATGTATGAGTTTCAAGTTTCAAGTTTCGGGCTTCGGCACTCGGAACTCGGCACTCAGCACTTGGTACTTGGCACTTGGTGATTCAAGACTTGAGACTTGAAACTCTTAAATTTGTATATCATCTTAAATTTGTATTTTCTTCACTCAAGACTTGAAACTCATATAAATGTATGAGTTTCAAGTTTCTGGCTTCGGCACTCGGAACTCGGAACTCGGAACTCGGAACTCGGAACTCGGAACTCGGAACTCGGAACTCGGAACTCGGAACTCGGAACTCGGAACTCGGAACTCGGAACTCGGAACTCGGAACTCGGAACTCGGAACTCGGAACTCGGAACTCGGAACTCGGAACTCGGAACTCGGAACTCGGAACTCGGAAACTCGGAACTCGGCACTCGGAAACTCAGCACTTGGCACTCGGTAATTCAAGACTTGAGACTTGAAAACTCTTAAAATGTATATCATCTTAAATTTGTATTTTCTTCACTCAAGACTTGAAACTCATAAAATGTATGAGTTTCAAGTTTCAGGCTTCAGCACTTGGCACTCAGTGATTTGAGACAAGACTCAAAACTTGTAAAAATGTATATCATCTGAAATCTGTATTTTCTTCACTCAAGACTTGAAACTCATAAAAATGTATGAGTTTCAAGTTTCAAGTTTCGGGCTTCGGCACTCGGAACTTGGAACTTGGAACTCAGCACTCGGAACTCAGCACTCGGCACTCAGTGATTTGAGACTCAAGACTCAAAACTTGTAAAAATGTATATCATCTGAAATTTGTATTTTCTTAACTCAAAACTCATAAAGATGTATGAGTTTTGAGTTTTGAGTTTTGAGTTTTTGGCTTTGGCACTTGGCACTTGGTGATTTGAGGCTTGAAGCTTGAGACTCAAAACTCATAAAAATGTATGAGTTTTGAGTTTTGAGTTTTGAAGTTTGAGTTTTGAGTTTCAAGCTTTGGCACTTGGTACTTGGTACTTGGTGATTTGAGACTCGAGACTCGAAACTCATAAAAATCTATATCATCTTAAATTTGTATTTTCTTAACTTGAGACTCAACACTCGCAAAAATGTATGAGTTTTGAGTTTCAAAGTTCAAGTTTTGAGTTTTGGGCTTCGGCACTCGGTATTTGGTACTTGGTGATTTGTGACTTGAGACTCGAAACTCATAAAAATGTAAAAATGTATATCACCTGAAATTTGTATGTTCTTAACTCGAGACTCGAAATTCATTGAAATATATGAGTTTTGAGTTTTGAGTTTTGGGCTTTGGCACTCAGCACTCGGTACTTGGTGATTCGAGACTTGAGACTCAAAACTCGGAACTTGTAAAAATCTATATCATCTGAAATTTGTATGTTCTTAAGTTGAGACTCAAAATTCATAAAAATGTATGAGTTTCAAGTTTCAAAGTTTGTTTCAAAGTTCGAGTTTTGAGTTTTGGGCTTCAGCACTCGGTACTTGATACTTGGTGATTCAATACTCGAAACTTGAAACTCATAAAAACGCATATCATCTGAAATTTGTATTTTCTTAACTCGAGACTCAAAACTCATAAAAATGTATGAGTTTCAAGTTTCGGGCTTCAGCACTCGGTACTCGGTGATTCGATAAATGGACTGTGGCAGAGGTAACATTCATTGAAAAAAATTGTATATATGTCTATCACTATGCAATTATGTAGCCATGTCAACCTCCTCACAAGACACTTCAACCTTCACCTCAACATCCATGTCATCAGCAGAATCGTATTCTGGAACAAGGTTGCCTGGATCCCCCAGGTCCACATTTTTGCCGGACATATGTGGACCCTCTGGTTGAACTTGGCTGTACTCAAACAAGAGACCCTCAATGGCAGATGCATCCTTGAATTTTGGGGGTGTGATATAGAAGGAATACACAAGATCCTACCAAGTCTGATCTCTGGACCGGAAGTGGCTGGGATAGCTCGGGTAAAGCCAGTATATGCTACAATTTTCGGTATAATCACTCTCAGTAAAAGATTCCTTTGAATGACAAAACACAACATATCCCACCAAGACTGATCTCCAGACTGGAAGTGGCTGACATGGCTCGGGTGAAGTGAATATACATCTGGAGTCAGTAGAACAACTCCCGGTCATAGGTTCCTTTGTATTTTCACCAAGATTCATCTACTGCCCCCCGGTATGGAAGATATACACAATATCCTACTGAGTCTGATCTCCAGACCGAAAGTGGCTGAGATGGCTCGGGTGGAGCCAGTATATCATACTAGGCTCAGTAGAATAACTCTCGGTGAAAGGTTCCTTTGAATATTTACTGAGATTCATCTGCTGGCCCCTGGAATGGAAGAAATACAACACATCTCACCAAGACTGATCACTGGACCGGACATGGCTGGGATGGCTCAAGTGAAGCCAGTATATGATACAAATTTTGTGAGAATAACTCTAGGTAAAAGGTTCCTTTGAATATTTACCGAGATTGATCTACTAGCCCCCAGAATAGAAGAAATACATAATATCCTCCCAAGTCTGATCTCCAGACTGGAAGTGGCTGACATGGCTCGGGTGAAGTGAATATATCTTACTGGTGTTGGTAGAACAACTACCAGTCAAAGGCTGCTTTGTATTTTCACCAAGATTCATCTACCGTCCCCTGGTATGGAAGAAATACACAATATCCTACCAAACCTGATCACCAAACCAGAAGTGGCTGAGATGGCTCTAGTGGACCCAGTATATTATACTAGTTTCGGCAGAATAGCTCTCAGTCAAAGTGCACTTTGAATGTTCACTGAGATTCATCTACTGCCCCCAGTATGGAAGACATACAACATATCCCACCAAGACTGATCACCAGACCAGAAGTAGCTGAGATGGCTCCAGTGAAGTGATGATACTAGTGTTGATAGAATCACACTCAGTAAAAAGATTGCCTTGATTGTGGACCAGATAAGACCACAATTATACCCACCTTAAATATGCACATAACTCTTGTTAAGACAGTTAAGCATAATAACAACTTGAATAGTTTTGTTAACATCATGGTATTAGTTGTGTTATTGTGTCATTTGGTGATCATTTGATTGAGATATAAGCTAAGGAAACCCAAAACATGGGTCATAATGAAAAATGAAAGTTGTGGTTATTATGCTGAACTTTCTTAACAAGAATTGTAGTCCTAGTTAAGGTGAATATAACAGTAGTCTTATCTAGTCAATTTGTTATCAGTTTATTGTGATACAAGTTAAGAGATCTGAAACATCAGTGATGATGACACAATGCAAGTTGTGATTATGCTTAACTTTCTTAACAAGAGTTGTAGTCCTAGTTAGGGTATGTATAATCATGGTCTTATCTAGTAAATTGGTTATCATTTGAGTGAGATATACATAAGCTAAAGAAATCCGAAAGATTGGTGTTGACTAGAACTACAACTTTGATTAAGAAGTTATGTATAACAATGACTGTCATTTTTCATCATAAAAACCAGTGGCAACGGGATACAGGACCAGATACTGGGGCTCAGGAGATGAATCTCAGTGAAAGTTTGAAAGACCCTTTGACTGAGAGCTATTCTACTGAATCTAGTATAATCTACTGGTTCCACCTGAGCCGTCTCAACCATATCTGGTCCAGAGATCAGACTGGTAGGATATTGTGTATGTCTTCCATACTGGGGAACAGAAGATGAATCTCAGTGGAAATGCAAAGGGACCTTTGACCAGGAGTGGTTCTACTGACTCCAGTATGATATATTCACTTCACCCGAGCCATCCCAGCCACTTCAGGTCCAGTGATCAGGCTCAGTAGGATATTGGGTATTTCTTCCATACTGGGGGCTGGGAGATGAATCTTGGTGAAGATACAAAGGAACCTTTGATCAGGGGTTGTTCTATGGATACTAGCATGATATATTCACCTCACCCAAGCCATTCCAGCCACTTCCGGTCTGGTGATCAGGCTCAGTAGGATATTGTGTATTTCTTCTGTACCAGGGGCTGGGAGATAAATCTTGGTGAAACTACAAAGGAACCTTTGACCAGGAATTGTTCTATGAATACTAGCATGATATATCCACTTCACCCGAACCATCCCAGTCACTCCCAGTCCAGTGATCAGGCTCAGTAGGATATTGGGTATTTCTTCCATCCTGGGGGCTGGGAGATCAATCCTGGTGAAACTACAAAGGAACCTTTGACTGGGAATTGTTCTACTGATACCAGTATGACATATTCACTTCACCCAAGCCATCCCAGCCACTGCCGGTCTGGTGATCAGGCTCATGTCAGTGTTTGGTGTTCAACGCTTGGTGTTTGATGCTCGGTCATTGGTGTTTGGTGTTTGGTGTTCATTAGTAGTTGTTCGGTAGTCGTCAGTAGTCACTATTCTATAGT
This sequence comes from Suillus lakei, assembly GCA_016628065.1. Lineage (NCBI taxonomy): Eukaryota > Fungi > Basidiomycota > Agaricomycetes > Boletales > Suillaceae > Suillus > Suillus lakei. Next base: position 36,801 of record JABBWA010000189.1, on the reverse strand, counting down.
CTGTATTCAGGAGTTGGTAGTCAGTCATTGGTAATCTGTAGTCTGTATCAAGTCTATATGATACTCATCTGATCTCGGTGTGGGTAACAACTCCGCAGTAGGCGGATATAATGTTGGGTGATTGCTATGCCTGCTGCTTCTCTTGCAAGACAAGAATGTTAGACCCTAAAGGGGTCTGCTACTGATATAAGTCTGAAAGTTAGTATCTAAGGTCACGGAAAGGTAAAGGAACAAGTCCGAAGATATGCGGACCAAGTCCGGAGGTCAAAACATCAGGTCCAAAGGTATACTACCAAGTCCGAGGCGCGGGAAAGTGGGTCCGGAGCTTCGGGTCGTTGGGTTATGGTTAATAGCAAGGGAACGGGTTCGGAAAGCGTCAGACTATGTCCAGAAACAAGGGAAAGTCAGGGAAAACGAATGGCAAGGGTTTCGGGTGTGAAGCAGGTGCGGAACGGGTGATAACCAGGTATATTCAGCCAGGTAACAGGTAATGACAGGTATGTGACCAAGTAGATGGGAAGTCCCACCTACGGTAAAGTAATGTTCTTGGTCGTACTATCAGTCCTATATAACTAACTATGTAGAAATCCGGAATATAGAAAATAGGAAAACATCGGGTCCAGAGATATGTAAACTGACATGAGGCGCTGCGGATGTGTGAGAACACAGGTAATAACACTGTATGCCGCATCAGCCATGGGAAATAAGCTACTATGCACCAGTGGGGTTGGACGGAACGGACAGGACATAGGATGGACGGGTTTCCGAAGGTATGCGAGTGGGTCCGGTGCATCTCCAATGGTAGTCCAGCGGGTCCGAGGCTCGGAGAGCGCGGGAAAGTGTCGGGTTTGAGCGGGTTTCGTCGGAGATGACTGGGAGTGACTGTACTGATGTCCGGACAACTGGGCTTTCAACGTACTCCATAAAATAGGCCTCTGTAGGGCTGCAGTGAGAATGTTTCCTACATTGGCCCACCCATCTATGTGATATACATCTTATCTCGGCCCACCCATCTATCTGATACCCCTTTCAGCCCACCTGTCTATATGATACTCATCTGATCTTCACCCACCCATATATATAATACTCATCATATCCCAGCCCACCCATCTATCTGATACCCCCCTTGGCCCATCCATCCATATGATACACATCTTATCTCGGCCCACCCGTCTATCTGATACCCCTTTCGGCCCACCCATCTATATGATACTCATCTGATCTTGGCCCACCCATATATATAATACTCATCATATCTCGGCCCACCCATCTATCTGATACCCTCCTCAGCCCATCTGTCCATATGATACACATCTTATCTCGGCCCACCCATCTATATCATACCCCCCTCAGCCCACCCGTCAATCAGATATATCTCCTTCTGCCCACCTGTCAATATCATATATACATGTCCATCGGCCCACTCATCTAGTTCATTCTACTCTACATATTACCTTCATGGGCCCACCCATCTCCATCAGGAATAATATCCCCCTCGGCCCACCCATATTCAACGAGGATATTATTCCATCAGCCCATGGTCCGCTGGCCCGTCTACTACGGGATATTATGTACCTCAGTTGACCCGTCTAAGACAGAATTATGTCACTGTAGTATGTGTTGCAGGAGTCACTAGCCTTAGTCTACCTCGCTCTTTGTTCTTGCACAATTGATTGCAGTTCTCACTATCTTGTGTGAGCCTCTACACTCCTTGAGTGTTCGACCCTTGCTAGTTTATACCTAGAAACCTTGTTGCATGAGTTCCAGAACAGATCCTGGTAAACTTCACATCACATCCCACATACCTGGTACCCTTACTTGTCATACCCGTCACCCATTACCTGGTACCTGGATTCGTATACCTGGCTCCCTTCTAGTTATATCCGCACTCTTTTACTCCGCATCTGCACTGCACTCGCCCCGCAACTCATCCGCAATCCGCATCTCATATCTTCTTCGCATCACTTGTGGAATCAGTCACATAGATCGTCATCCCAACTGCACCTTTCCCCTTGCCCTTACAACTTGAGGAACTGCTCTCAGAGCTATCCCTTTGGGTCAACTATTACTCTCACACCTAACAGGATCATCATGCTATTACTATAGTGAGCTTCTACAATTTCTCCCACACCATTCTGCAGGATATAGATGCGCGAGGGTGGAGCATTGTGAGACCAGAGTTTCTGGAGCAAGTATCAGAGGCTACCGCTTTGCTCAATGACACTGAAGCTCTGTCAACATCTGTTGCAAATTTAGAGGGTTTGTGCACCGCAGATCTTAAAACTGAATGTTTGTGTCTTCTTCACACAGCATGTCTCTGGCTTGCAGCTGAGGAGCAAATCTTATCTCTGATGGACCAAGAGCCAGGAGCTCTGGATCACATCCTGTTCAATGATGGGCTAGTATGGCAGCATGCTTGATTACTGTACCCTATACCATGCTTTGATTATATCACATGATTGAATATACTGTGCTTTGATGATATCATGTGATTGAATGTAAGTTGTTGAATTTCAATCAACCAAGGTAACCAACCAAATAATGGTCTCACAAGCTGAGTCTAAAGGTTATCGTCAAAAACTCAACAAGTATGACCACCAGTTCATTGCAGAGAACACTGCTTGATCCACTGCTGAGGTGAAGCACTGATGTAATGATGACACTCAAGATGGTGCTCCACCAGGAAGCGTGTTTCATGCACACATATCTATCAACATCACACAAAGAGTCCAACACTCAGTCAAGACTTCATATTTTCGGGCGCCACAAGTGATATCATTGCCACATGTTGTTTTACCTGTGCCAACCCCATCAGGACTTTTGGAGGCTTTGAATTTTGATGTGGTCGATAAAGCTTATGTAGAATTCCTTGCGGATACTACCACAGACATGGGGCCTATTAAAGCCAAAAGGAATTGCACAGCAGGGGTAAGTCATCTTTTCTGTGTCTGTATCTTGCTCACCATGTTCAAGGATGAACCTCTGAAGCTGTGGATTTTGGAGTGGGAAATATTTCTTAGGGAGTTCATCCAACTCGAAGGATGCAGAGACGCTATGTTGTATCAAACATGCCAAGGTTTACCTGGATACCTGAATGAAGCTGTCATCCGCTGTAGGGACTGCGAAGGACTTCAGCTGTACTGTCAAGGATGCACAGTTGTGCAACACATTGCAATGCCATTGCATGTTATGGAGGTAAGTTTTTTATATTCATATTTATGGTTTGCGTTGTTCACACTGCTCAGATATGGATGGGCACCCATTTCCAGCATATCTCACTCCGTAACCTTGGCCATCCTCCTGGAGTCATCTGTTGCAATCCAGCCCCTGCATTCAATGATAATTTCATTGTACTTGAGATCAACGGCATACACAGTGTTGCCCTCAATTTCTGTAACTGCACTACAGTGCAAACTCACAATATTCAACTGTTGCACACTCGCTGGTACCCATCAACCACTACCAATCCACAGATGGCTGCTACTTTCCACCTTCTAGATCATTTCCAGATGTATACTTTTAAATCCAAAGGATCCACATTCGAATACTATCAATCGCTGTTGCATCTGACCGACAATACAGGGACACATCAACCAAAGGTACTGAGTAATTTAATGGTGTGGTTTGCATACTGACAGATATTTAGGACCATTATGAGTTGTTCTTAAGGATGAGTCACCAACATCATCACCTCACCTCTCTTTTACAAGCTGGATGCAGTCACGATCCAAGTGGTATTCTCAGCATGAAGGAAGGGGAGCTTGTGATACTTTGTCCAGCTTGTCCCCAGCCAGGCAGAAATTTGCCGCAAGATTGGGAAAATGCTCCACCAAATGTAAAGTACATTTCATGTTCTCATTTATGTATTCAACATTCATACTTACATTTTGACAGGTGGCTGTATGGATTATTTCACTTCAGTCACCCCAAAAAGTATACCTATTAGGTTGATAGTCCTGTGTACATGTATTAACCTAAGAGGTGTGATTCCTCTGGTTTTTCCCATTGTACTGTAGGTATGGGATAAGTCCTATGGGACAAAGCCAATGCTTTCCCAGCCCACCTGGGACATAATTTTGTGAACATTCCCATGGGCTTTCCCCGTAACGTGAGTGGTGTCAGGGGTCCTTTGGGCTGATTTTTTTACCATATTAGGGGGGTATAGCTGGGATTATTAGGGGGTATTGTAGGGGCATTGCTGGTATAATTTAGAGGGGTAGTATGGAGATTATGAGAGGTAGGGACCATTGAAGGGTGGTATAGGGGTCATGAAGGGGTGGTATAGGGGTCATGAAGGGGTGGTATAGGGATCATAGGAGGGTGGTATAGGGACCATCAGAGGGGGGTATGAGGACCATCGGAGGGTAGTATAGGGTGGTATGAGAACCATCCGAAGGTGTTATCGAAGACCATCAGAGGGTAGTATAGGGATCATGAAGGGGTGGTATGAGAACCATCCAAAGGTGGTATCGGAGACCATTGGAGGGTAGTATAGGGATCATGATGGCATGGTATGAGAACCATCTGAAGATGGTATCGGAGACCATCGGAGGGTAGTATAGGGATCATGAATGTGTGGTATGAGAACCATCTGAAGATGGTATTGGGATCACGGTAGGGTGGTATGAGGACCATGAGTATATATGCTCAAGTGATGATATGTCATGATGGGATTTCCCCAGCCACATATACTCATGTTTGGAATTTCCTGGCCACATATATGCTCCAGCCAGGACTTCCCACCCACATATATTATCAAGTCGGGGATTCCCAGACCACCAAAATTCTTCAGTCAGGAATATCCAGACCACATATATTCTCAAGCCAAGAATTCCCACACTTCCATATTCTTTGGTGGGGAGTATCTAGGCCCACATATTGTCAGGTTGGGGATTCCCAGAACATATATATGTATTGTCACATCAGGAATATCCAGACCCCACATCATTACATTGAGGAATTTCAGACCCCCATATTCTTTGGTGGGGAATATCCAGACCATATATATTCTGAAGTCGGTGTGGGAAACAACTCCGCAGTAGGCGGATATAATGTTAGGTCAAATGCTATACCTGCTGCTTCACTTGCAAGGCAAGAACGTTCGACCCTAAAGGGGTCTGCTACTGATATAAGTCTGATAGTTAGTATATAAGGTCATGGAAAGGTAAAGGAACAAGTCCGAAGGTATGCGGACCAAGTCCGGAGGTCAAAATGTCGGGTCCGAAGGTATACTACCAAGTCCGAAGCGCGGGAAAAGCGGGTCCGGAGCTTCGGGTCGTCGGGTTACTGGGAATAGCAAGGGAATGGGTTCGGAAAGCGTCGGACTATGTCCAGAAACAAGGGAAGGTCAATGGAAACGAGTGACAAGGGTTTCGGGTGCGAAGCGGGTGCGGAACGGGTGAGAACCAGGTATATTCAGCCAGGTAACAGGTAATGACAGGTATGTGACCAAGTAGATGGGAAGTCCCACCTACAGTAAAGTAAAGAGTGCTTGGTCGTACTACCAGTCCTATATAACTAGCTATGTAGAAATCCAGAATATCAAAAACAGGAAAACATCGGGTCCGGTGATAGGTAAACTAACATGAGGCGCTGCGGACGTGTGAGAACACAGGTAATAACACTGTATACTGCATCAGCCATGGGAATTAAGCTACTACACACCTGTGGGGTTGGACGGAACGGACAGGACATAGGACGGACAGGTTTCCGAAGGTATGCGAGCAGGTCCGGTGCATCTCCGGCGGGTCCGAGGCTCGGAGAGCGCGGGAAAGCGTCGGGTTTGAGCGGGTTTCATCGGAGATGACTGGAGTGACTGGTCTGATGTCCGGATAACTGGGCTTTCGACGTACTCCGTGAATTGGGCCTCTGCAGGGCTGTGGACAGAATGTTCACGACATCGGGAAGTCCCAGACCACCCAAATTATTCAGTCGGGAATTCTGAGTGTGCAATAGTAACCTGGTAAGTCAAGTCCACACTTGGAATTTGCAGACCCCCAACTCTTCATCAAGTCAGGAATTCCCTGACCATATATAGTGTCAATTCGGGAATTCCCGCCCCACCAAAATTCTTCAGTTGGGAATATCCAGACCCTCCAAATTGTCAAGTTGGGAAGCCCAGACCACATATATTCTCATGCCAGGGATTCCCAGCCCACAGAAATTCTTCAGTCAGGAATATCCAGACCATAAATTTCCTCAAGTCAGGGATTCCCAGGCTCAATATTCTTCAGTAGGGAATATCCAGACCCTTGCATTGTCAGGTCAGGAATGCCCAGCCCACCAAAATTCTTCAGTCAGGAATATCCAGACCCTACAGTGTTAAGTCGGGGAATTCCAGACCCCCATATTCTTTGGTGGGGAATATCCAGACCCCCCATATTGTCAAGTCAGGATGTCCCAGCCCACATATATTCTCATGCCAGGAATTCCCAGCCCACAGAAATTCTTCAGTTGGGAATTCCCAGTGTGCAATAGTAACCTGGCAAGTCAAGTCCCAACTTGGAATTTGCAGATTCAACAACTCTCTGTCAAGTTGGGAATTCCCATCCCACCCAAATTCTTCAGTCAGGAATATCCAGGTCATGTCAGGGAATCCCAGATCACATATCTACCCAAGCTGGGAATATCCAGAATACTATACTGTAGCTGACTGTATGGAGGCAACTGGGGGTCGAGTGTGACAGGTTGCCACATTCGGCAGGCAAGCAACCAGGCAGTTCACCATCGTGACATGCCAAAAATTAGCAACTGTCAACATCCCAGCACCCGCATGTCATCACGGAGTTGCCACTCTACTTAGAAAATATACTATAGTAACACAATGCAATGAGCCGAAATGAGTCCAATACTGGTTGAGTTGTACTTGCTCCTGGCACCATGCCTGGTCCATCCTCAGTGTTGATATCACGGATTGAACATCTTGGGAGGCTCCTGAAAAATCTTCCACAATCATTGCCCCTTGACCCACCTAATTCTTCCTATGACTTTGGCCTTGACACAGAGATGGTTGAGGAGGAAGGGGTGTGGTTTGCATTCAATAGAAATATGGAGGTCTGCTTTGAGACCCATAAACTTGGCCGAAGTGGAACAATCACTTTCCGTGAACGTGGGAGACATTGCGAAGCCCTGGTTGGGATGTTCAAGGAGACAGTTAAGAAACTTGCAAAAGATTCTGAACGTGACTTCCTTCATGAGGTGTGGCTTGAGTGGCTGATCAATGCTGCACAACAACAGGGTGCAAAGGACCTACAACAGTAAGATTTCATTCTCAATTGAAAGAGATCTGCTCATGTTGACCCGTGTGTTAGGACTGGTGGTGGCAGCACAAAAAGACCTGCCCCGGAGATACATATTTCAGCAGTAGATGAACATCCCGAAAAATGCTTGAAAGCTTCGCACTCACCTCACACAGATGCTAGACTATCAACTGTCAATGTGGACTCGAACTCTGAGGGTCACAAGTCAGATATAGAGCTCAATGTTCAATGCAAACATGTTACTATTTGCATGGTTGAAAACCCTCAACCCTCGACCCTCCCTGTTGTAATCAATTCACAGAAAACCAAACAAATGAGTTTCAGTGACTTCGCATGGAAACCACTTCATACCAAAGAAGAAAAAGCCAAGCAATGGGAGAGATTGGCCAAAATCACAGCTGACGATGATGAATTGATGAAACAAGAGGAGGAAACTCTGAAAGCAGCACAAGAGCAGAGAAAGAAGATCCTAGCAACAGAACGTCAACATCGTCATCGAGAGTGAATCAAAGCCACTCAGCCAAAAGGGAAGAAAACACAAAAGAATGTCAACGAGGTGAGTCTAGCAGCTGCGCAATTGACCTGAGTGTTGAAATGAACTTCATATAGGTTTTGCAGGCTGAGTCCCAAACAAGCAGCCTTTCGACAATGGATCTCACAGAGCTTTCAAGGCCTGATTCAAATTGGAAAGATCAGCGGACTGGGAAGAATGGTGGAACAAAGCAGGAACAACACCATCAAACCAACTGGTATCATCCCTTCCTCTGGACACACATAGAGCAAATTGCCCCGAAAGTTGGCTGGTCTGCACAAACAATTGCTAGCAGGCTCGCTCGAGATCAACCATCACTCTTCTCTCACCTGAACAAGGGAACTGTCCAAAAATGGCTGGACAAGGAAACAAAACATGGTTGGTCACCAGTGACAATTCAAAATGTCAAATGATGTCATGCACTGGCAGGATCAGGACAAACGGGGGTGCTTGCGAAGTACCCAGCAGTCATAAAGGAGATCACAGACACATTATGAGGTTTGAGGACATCTGGTGTTCCCGTCAGTGTTGTTGTTGCTCGCTCAATCATGCTTGCTGTGATCGAAAAGCATGAACCAGGCTTACTACTCACTGAATTCAAATGTTCAGAGGTGTGTTAACCATGACATTCATGGATGCCACTCACATCATTCTAACAGAAATTTGTTTGGTCGTTCTTCGAGAGTGTGTTGGACTGGAATCCAAGGAAGGGAACACATGCAGCAGCCCATCTTCCAGCTGATGCTGAAGAAACCTGCGAAGAATGTTTCTTTTGATTGGTCTACATCATGAAATGGTACAACGTACCTCCGAAAGTATGTAAATTTTGTCTTCATACAATCTTGATGGTGTTCTTACATGTGATAGCTCATGGTTAACTTTGACCGAGTAGGCTGCTATCTCTTACCAAATAGCAGTACCACGTTTCATGAGCGAGGCTCCAAACAAGTTGATATTGTAGCTAAGGACAAAAAACATGCTTATTCACTACTTGTAGCTAGCACTGCAGACAGTGATTTCTTGCTGTTTCAACAAGTTTGGGCAGGTGCATCTGAGTGTTCATTGCCATCACATAATGCTCACGGCATGAACAATGCAATTGAGCGTGGATTTCATTTTGCATTTGCAAAAAGTGATAAGAAAATGAGCCACTACAGTACCTTGAAGACCATGTGAGAGGTGAATCCTGCTTCTTCATTGATTTCGGCTCACTAATGACCTCACTACCAGTGGATCGAAAACATCCTTGAGCCATGGAGAAAGGTGGTTATCGAGACAGATCCCAATCTTGATGATGACCAGCATGCAATTGTCTACCTCGACTGCTACCCAGTGCACACCAGCCAGGATTTCCATACTTATGTTTGGGAGAAGTATCCATGTGTGTTTCTATGCTTCATACCTGCAAGTTGTGAGTGATATTTGGTTTGGGATGCAGTGGTACTCATGTGGCTTTCCAATAGGTACAGGAAAGTTCCAACCTGCTGATGTCGGGCTGAATCAAGTGATCAAGCACCGTCTCAAGCAGAACCAAGTGAATTTCCTTGTTGAAGCCCACAGCAGTCAGATCTCTTGTGGACTTGTTCCTGAGCAAGTAAAATTTACAACGTCACTGCCGGTGCTGCGAGATGCATCAGTTGCAGCCCTTGTTGATGTTTATGACTTCATGATGAGTGCTGCAGGATGCGAGTTGGTCAAAAAGGTGCGTAATGATGAAATTTGCTTCTTCGATAACTAAAAACACTCGCAGGGATGGGAAAGGTGTATTGCAAAGGAATGGAATCTTTCAGGAGACTACCTAACAAGCAAGCAATCACGCACAGCTCTAAATACATATCTCCATACCCACAACCCACTTTGCAATGAGATCAAGAACCGAATGGGTACAGTTCACAACGACAGCGAGGAATCATTGGAATGTGTTGAAGAGATGTGAGAAGATGACTCCGATGTTCCTTTGAGTGCCGTGATCAACGATGCACTCGGGATATTGATTGATAAAGCTTACAACTTGAACCTGGGGTATGTGGTTTCGGAAGTCAAGCAAGCTGCAGATCAGACTCTGATGGCAGCTGGAGATGCGGAGGATGTCTGGGCTTGGAATAACAGGGAACAATGGGGCGAAAAACTTCCTACAGTATCAACTGACGAGCCTTAGTAGTAATTTTTCATACCAGCATGACATATAAACTCATAGCAACTCGACGTCCGTGATGCATGACCCAGGTCAAATTAGCAACACAACCAGCTCTGTGTGATGCATGACAGTTGCTTCCATACAGTCAGCTACAGTATTGTCATGTTGGGGATTCCCAGACAACCCATATTCTTTGGTGGGGAATATCCAGACCCCCATATTGTCATATCGGGTATTCCCAGACCACATATATTCTCACATCAGGACATCCCAGACCACACAAATTCTTCATTCAGGAATATCCAAACAACATATACTCTCAAGTCGGGGATTCCCAGACCACCCATATTCTTCAGTCAGGAATATCCAGACCCCCCTTATTGTCAAGTTGGGGATTCCCAGACCATATATGTATATGCTGAAGTTGGGAAGTCCCAGACCACCAAAATTATTCAGTTGGAAATATCCAGACCCCTCTTATTGTTAAGTCGGGATGTCCCAGACCACCCATATTCTTCATTCGGGAATATCCAGACCCCCTTATTGTCATCTTGGGACATCCCAGACCACCCAAATTATTTAGTCGGGAATATCCAGACCCCCCTTATTGTCAAGTTGGGAAGTCCCAGTCCACCTAAATTATTCAGTCGGGAATATCCAGACCCCCTTATTGTCATGTTGGGACGTCCCAGACCATATATATTCTGATGTTGGGAAGTCCCAGACCATCCAAATTATTTAGTCAGGAATATCCAAACCCCCTTATTGTCAAGTCGGGAAGTCCCAGTCTACCTAAATTATTCAGTTGGGAATATCCAGGCCCCCCTTATTGTCTTGCTGGGAAGTCCCAGACCACCTAAATTATTCAGTCGGGGATTCCCAGACCTTATCTATTCTGAGGTTGGGATGTCCCAGACCACCCAAATTATTCAGTCAGGGATTCCCAGACCTTATATATTCTGAAGTTGGGAATGTCCAGACCACCCAAATTATTCAGTCAGGAATATCCAGACCACCATATTGTCATGTCGGGTATTCCAAGACCATATATATTCTCAAGTTGGGAAGTCCCAGACCCCCCTTATTGTCATGTTGGGAAGTCCCAGACCCCCCAAATCATTCAGTCGGGAATATCCAGACCCCCCTTATTGTCATGTCGGGAAGTCCCAGATCCCCAAAATTATTCAGTTGGGGATTCCCAGACCTTATATATTCTGAAGTTGGGAATATCCAGACTTCATATTGTCATGTTGGGTATTCCCAGACCATATATATTCTCAAGTCAGAAAGTCCCAGACCCCCCTTATTGTCACATTGGGAATATCCAGACCCCCATATCATCCTGCAAATTCACTGAGTTGCCCACACTCTTGATGTGATCCAGAATTCCCAATGTCTTACAGTTAACAAGTCATGCTAAATATCTGTTACTCTCCTCATATCCAAGTGTCTAATACTGATGAAATTCATTGACACCATACTACAACAAAAATTAATACCAGGTTGGAGAAGATGGCACATGTACTTCAACCCAGTACTCTAGGTCTCCTTTGGAATCTGATTCCACAATCTGATATTCATTTGCATATGCAACTTCCTCTATTGCTACCATCAACTCATCATCAACTCCTCCCTCATCTATGTCATCGTTGTTGCTCTCATCCTCTGACAATTCCCCCGAGTCAGCATTCGCAGGCTGCACAGTTTTTGCATGGTAAAGTGAATGTCCAGCATGGGCAATATCAGTGGAGGATGGTCCCCAGCTATCAGGCATTTCCCATGCACTGGGTATGGGATGTACTCTTGATTGCCACTCAAAGCACATGAGGGATAGCTGTGCAGCATGCTTCTCAAGGTGCCATGCCACATCAACATCTAACACCATATTTTAGGACATACCAACGATAATGATTAAGTAGGCAACTCACTTGTGACTTCTCGAGCCTCCTGAAGTGCAGTCCACTCTGTGATCATGCACTCTTGCATAACACAGTGTTCGTGTCTTAACCTGTCCTCTTCTTCCAAACAGCGGTCAAGATCAAGTAAAAGACGAATTCCCTGATGGACATTGTCATCAGCAAGCCATCGAGGTGGGTCCACAGTCTCATCTTCCAGACCTACATCTTGCCAAATGTCATCATCAACATCCAGCTGAAAGATACCATCATGTGAGATAGGTATGGGTGGAATGGCATTAGCAGGCGCCTTGCATTGATGTATCAGCACATGCAGTTGGTCACACAAGGAGTTGTATGTTGAGACAATCTTGAGGATTGTAGGTTCTCACCGCTTGATGGAGGCCTCTGTGTGATTGCGTACGTTCAGTTCTATAACTCAATGTGAATCATTAATATGAATGAAAAATAATTAAATGTACCATTGACTGTGTTTGGATAGGACTGTTCCAATTTTTCCAGCTTGAATTTTCATTGTCGAAATCACTCTTGAAGTCGCATTTTCAAAGCGCGGGCATTCATACGAACTTGAAGATAAACATTCTTCTTCAACTTTTGCAGATCGGCACACTCTGAAACACCTAATGTGGCTCGTCTCCACCCAAGGGTCTCGATGACCTTGGCACATTGGGCACATGCATCATGAAGCTGGAGATTGAAAGTAGTCATGTCGTCAACATTGTTGCTAATGAGCTGATGTTCGAGTTGCTGTACGGTGTTCTGATAGCTTTCAAGGGTCTTTTCCAATGCAAGAACACCCACAATAGCCTCTGCAGCTTTATGTTTAGATCTGCCTGTACACAAAAATAAATGACAGGTTGTTAAATAACATCCAGAAAATTACTTATGAGCTATCGGCTTTGTCTGATGAGCTATCTGGGCTGCCCACTCCTCTCAGAGGATCTCCTCATCAGACCTAAGATCCCTCAGGCCATCCAGAGCCGCCCGTTTCTTCCTCTGGAAAATCATCCACTTCCATGCTAACCATTGCCCCGATGCATCCAGAGACTTGAGAGCCAAGTAGTGCACTTGTACATCCAGTACAATAACTGCTGGTGATACTGAAGAGAAGACATTCAGTACCAGCCAGCATGAAACATACAGTAGCGTGTAACATACACCAGAAACTTGAAGCACTGGAATGAGATGTTTCAAGGCACTCCATAGATGCTCACAGCCCTCTCCATCAGATAGCCCAAACCCAGCACGCTTTCGAGGGTGGTAGACAATTTGGCAAGGCCACTGGTGACCATATGCATGAAACACAGATATTCCGAAGCTGATACAATATAGAATAGAGTCATCCAGGAAGCCCCACTTCTGACAACTACGCTCAAGTTGACATCCTATGTCATATAGCAACCCCACCAGCATATCAGGCGGTAGATGCTTGAAGAGCCACTTCACTAATGCAAGTAAGTAATATTGCTTCTCACCAGCAGAGGACATGTTAACGAGCCACAGCACTTGATCGTGTCGACAAAGTAATGCCATGAGTCCAGTGTCTGCAAAAAAGCATGTACTTGCTTTTTCACGCTTTTCGTCTGCTGCCACAAAGGACTCGCTGCACCCATCCAAGACAGACACTGGAATCCTCATCCCGTCCTCATACCTGTTGTGAACCTCTTCAGCCAGTTGCCTTGGTCATTTGCATGTCCCAGATCTACCCCTACGGCAGTCATTGACATGGTCTTCCATCAGCTTGACTTCACATTTAGGGATAAAAACAGTTGGCATGTGGTTAGGTGGATCTTGCATGCTACCATTTCGTGGGTTGTTGGAGCGCTTTTGGGTGAAGCAGGCATCAACACAAACGATGCAGTCGACCCTAATGAAATAATGAGCTAAGATATAGAGTGAAATTTAAGTGTCTTAGGTTGTGGTGGGATCACGATGCTGCCGCCAGTCATTCCCACCGAAGCACAAAGGACAACGTGAAGAAAGGTAAGCACTTGGCTGACTTAGTACTTGTGGTGTGTCGGTTCTGCACCAGCGCACCGAGATTTAGAGATAAATGTGATAAGGTAGTCCAATGCCATTATGGTCAGAACAGTATACCAATGATACACATTACTAAACTGGTGTCTAAGACTGTCCTATCAGCTGGAGTGAACATGACAAGACAATGTAAACAGTGATAGACTGACCTTGGTGTTCAATTTATAACCTTGCTACCAAGTCTACTAATTGCGGCGGTGTTTGCACCGTAACCTTTTCTGCATTGAACACTGGCTCGGCAAACCTGATTTCGGCAATTTCATAATGGGGACTAGGCCAAGACAATGTGCAGTACACATGCCTCCTTACGTCAATCCTCATGTTATTGATGTTGCATTTTATGTAACCAATTTGCCGCCAGACATATATAGGTACAATGACTGCCACGTTGTCGATCTTCGTTGCCGGTCTGTTAAAACCTTCAACAAAAATAACAAACCAAACAACGCTACTGGTCAGCGGTTCCTGTGCTCAGAAGGCTGGTTCAGTAGTTGTTCAAAGGAGTGGTCTGACCCTAGTAGTACTCCAAACACTTTGAGTGGTTGAAGGTTTGGGGTGGAAGTTGGAATAGATGAAGCTGCACACAGGGCAGCTAACTGGAATGAATAGGCTTGGAATAGATGAAGCAGAGAGACAAGGTTCCAGTTGAACAATGTCTAGAATGATGATGATGAAGACTGAAAAATGCGAAGCCTATCTGAGGCTTCAGAGGGGAATGGACATGGAATGTGAACTGAAGAAGTTTATTGCTCTGTAGCTAAAGTACAGGGGTTTATATAGAGTAGAGTACCTGCATACATCTGTGTATGCAAAGCAACGCTCCAGGCAATGAGTAGGGCAATGAAGAGGGCAATGAAAGGGGGAAATGGAATGAATGTGCTGCGCTTCAGGGGTAATGACTGAGCAATTTCGAAAAATAGAACAAATCCTATGCATAAGAATGGAGAATGAGTCATAGGGATAAAGAATGAGTCATAAAGACAAAGAATGAGTCAGAGAATGAAAAAGCGATGATAAAGCAGGGCTGTGACCATTACAAACCATGACTCATGACCTGAGTCATCATGACCAATTGCTATGCAAGCATGACAAAGTGCTGTGCGGTGATGATGCAAGAGCTGTGACGCAGCAATGACACAGCATATGGGCAGTGGAGAATGGAATGGAGTGATGATGCTATGATGCCATGATGGTGTGAATGATCCAAATGCTCTGCTGCAGAGATGCCATGTGGTTGTTGGTGCAGAATGTCAACATGCAGGGATCATGGGATATACACAGTCTGTAAGACGCTTCCCCAACATGATAAAGGGATTGGTCATCTGCATAGGGACTTGGTTGTTTGCAATCTCTGGTGAGCGTTAGGATAGAATGGCATGGTGTCCACAGTGATCATGGAGGTGAGGTGCGAGTGGATAATGGTTTGAATGGTTTGACGAATATAAGCTGCTGAAGAGGATTGGAAATGGTAGGGTGATGAGGACAGGATGAATAAAGACGCGGTTTTTGACATGTTGGTGCAATTTGGCATGGTCTGGCTGATGCTGAGGTTGTCTGAGAGTGTAGTGGGTGAAGATGGGAGAGCATTGGAAGCATGTGAATGGGGGGAAAGGTGAATGAACCTCGTTGAATGCGAAATGCCATAAAAATGTGGGATGCCGTAATACTGTTGAAAATCGCTAAAAAATCGAAAAATTAAAGGAAAGGAAGGAAAACAAATGAAAAGGTGGGTAAGGAATGGTATGGGAAATGAAGATATAAATAAAAAAACCATGTTCTCACTACCAAACATGTTTGGTGCGTGACAGCATGTTTTCGCAAGGTGGCATAACCATCAGCAAACGATGGAATCGGCTTAAAGGAGACATTGTTGAAGCTCTCCAATGTCTCAAATGTGCGATACGACACAACCTTCTCTTTCGCAAGCCTGGACCATCCTCTCTCATGGAGTCGGAGGAATTTGATGACTCTGAATTGGAAGCTGAAAGTGAGGAGAGGCTGGAGATGATGTTGCAGACGAGGAGGATGCTTGGGATGCTTTGATTTCAGATGATGATGAGGTTTCTGACTAGTGTTACTTCATGTATTTTCTTGTGCTACTATACTACGTATCTACAACTTTGCATACCACCAAGCCACGGCCTAGTACGGCTCAAGCCACGTCTTTCGGCTGGCTTGGGCTCATGGCCTAGGCTTGAAATATGGCAAGCCTAAGCCCCCCCAGGCCAAGCCTAAGCTGGGGCTTTGAGCCCAAGATGGGCCGGAACGTTGTCGTGAACATTCTGTCCACGGCCCTGCAGAGGCCCAATTCACGGAGTACGTCGAAAGCCCAGTTGTCCGGACATCAGTACAGTCATTCCCAGTCATCTCCGACGAAACCCGCTCAAACCCGACGCTTTCCCGCGCTCTCCGAGCCTCGGACCCGCCGGACATCACCGGAGATGCACCGGACCCGCTCGCATACCTTCGGAAACCCGTCCGTCCTATGTCCTGTCCGTTCCGTCTAACCCCACTGGTGCGTAGTAGCTTGTTTCCCATGGCTGATGCAGTAGGCAGCGTTATTACCTGTGTTCCCACAAGTCCGCAGTGCCTCATGTTAGTTTACCTATCACCGGACCCGATGTTTTCCTGTTTTTGATATTCCGGATTTCTACGTAGCTAGTTATATAGGACTGGTAGTATGACCAAGCACTCATTACTTTACTGTAGGTGGGACTTCCCATCTACTTGGTCACATACCTGTCCTTACCTGTTACCTGGCTGAATATACCTGGTTCTCACCCGTTCCGCACCCGCTTCGCACCCGAAACCCTTGTCACTCGTTTCCATTGACCTTCCCTTGTTTCCGGACATAGTCCGACGCTTTCCGAACCCGTTCCCTTGCTATTATCCGTAGCCCGACGACCCGAAGCTCCGGACCCGCTTTTCCCGCGCTTCGGACTTGGTAGATTACCTTCGGACCCGACGTTTTGACCTCCGGACTTGGTCCGCATACCTTCGGACTTGTTCCTTTACCTTTCCACGACCTTAGATACTAACTATCAGACTTATCTCAGTAGCAGACCCCTTTAGGGTCGAACGTTCTTGTCTTGCAAGAGAAGCAGCAGGCATAGCATTCACCTAACATTATATCCGCCTACTGCGGAGTTGTTTCCCACAACTGGAGCCCACCGCGAGGGGTTCATCTGATTAAGTTTCGATTTTTGGTATTTTTAGGTCTTACCCGGAAACCCGCACTTCGGACCCGCTTTCCCACGCTTCGGACCCGCTAACCCGCAACCATGATGCCCCTTTCTAGCTCCGGACTTGCCCCCCGTTTCACCGGAAACCCGTACGAAGTACTGACATTCCTGCAGATAGTACACCAACTTGGACAAGACAATGGATTACCTGACAAAGACCTGATCAAGTATGCCCTAAGGTACACTGTCCCAGAGGAGAGAGAAGTTTGGGAATTTTGCGATACCTGCACCGGTGACAATTTTACGGACTTTGCTAACGAGATTTTGGGCATGTACCCGTGTGGAGAAGTTAGATGTTACACTGAACCCGCTAACCCGACGTTTTCCAAAACTCCGGACCCGCTTTCCCGCGCTCTCCGAGCCTCGGACCCAACGCCCAGAAACCCGGAACCCGCAGCACCAGTAGTCCCAGTAGTTGCATTACATGTAGAAATACCTGTCAACGAACCCGCACCTCAAACCCCGGCCATGGATGAAGAAGTACAGCAAACTGTCAAAACTCCGGACAACCCGACGATCTCCGACGCACCCGCACCCGCTAACCCGAACCGCGGGAACCCGCTTTTTGCAGTAGAAACATCGGACATGTTCACAGAGGTTATTGGCACAGATGTACTGACACCGGACATTTCCAGTTTAGATCCAAAGACCCTAGGAGACGCAAACCCCGGAAAACCCGAAATCTCCGCACCTGATTACCCGGACATATGGGATATTGACATTGGAGTCCTAGACTATGAACCTGAAATCTCCGCACCTTGTCACCCGGATATCACTGACACCTTCGTACTTGCAGCAACTGTCCTGTTACTCACCGGTTACATTGTATGGTATAGGTTTAGCATGCACCCGACCAACCCGAAGACCTGACCCGCAAACCCACAAACCCGCACCCTCGGACCCGCTTTTCCCGCGCTCTCGGACCCGCAAAACCCGCTTTTTCGACACCCGGCCCACCCGCACCTCAGAAACCGATACCAGCACCCAGTATACGGTTTTTACCAGTACCCTCGGCCATCGCACTCAAGGATGGCACTCACCCGGTATGAATGTGGAAAACGTGCCCAAATCCGGAAAAAGCAGTGACCCGGAAACCCGGACCCGCAGAACCCAAAAACCCGGAAATGCGGAGATACATATGAAACCCGCACATACGTATATGTTTTACCCCGGGATTCGTCCGGAGACATCTCTACTTACCCGAAACCCCTATCCTTAGCAACGGACCCGCAGACGGACTAGTAACAGACAATTTTCGGACATTAGCATCGGACTCGTAAAAATGCGGAGACGAACCCAGTATTGATTGCTTTTACTTCGAACCGTGAAACCCGCACACGCCTTTTACCCTACATAGAAAACCCGGAAAACCCGGAAACCCGAAAAACCCGGAAACATCGGACTTGCACCATGGTAGAGAGAACCCGGAAGTTGCACGATGAAGCTAAGTCGGATGGTACTCCGCACACCTGTACCAGGATTCTTACCCGATTGATACCTTTGCTTCGCACTTTTGATCATTTTTTTTTCTCTATTTTTTAGACACCCTAGTGGGGAGACCCGGACATCGGACATAGGGGACTCAGAAATCGGACCCGGACACTTGGAGACCTAGCATCAGACCCGGAGATTTGGAGATATGTTGCGGAGATGTATAGAAGTGGTTGGAAGAGACGTTGACACAGAGAAACCTAGACCCGGACACGTACCCGCATTTTTTGCACCTCTTCCGGACATGTTCCCGCGCACCCGCACCCTCGGACCCGCTTTTCCCACGCACCCGCATACCCTCGGACTTGTTCCCGTGCATTCAGTTAACTCAGGAGTATGTTGAAACACAAGACCTATCATTCTGCACCTGTCCCCCAGTGATGCACCACGTACCCGGATACTTTTGACTATGTTCTCGCACTACCCGCAGACCCGCACCTGTCAACCCGACGCTTTCCCACGCTCTCCGAGCTTCGGACCCGGCGGATACCTCCGGACATTGTCATACACTCTTGGATACATCAGATTCATCATCCCCTGTTTACCCGCATACTACTGTCATACCCAGTGATCACCCGCACGTCCTGGTTGCCAAACTTCCATGTTTGTCAATGTTTCACCGGTAACGGCTGACTGCGGACAGTCAGATTCTAAAGTCCCTAGGAGATGTCGTGAACATTCTGTCCACGGCCCTGCAGAGGCCCAATTCACGGAGTACGTCGAAAGCCCAGTTATCCGGACATCAGACCAGTCACTCCAGTCATCTCCGACGAAACCCGCTCAAACCCGACGCTTTCCCGCGCTCTCCGAGCCTCGGACCCGCCGGACATCACCGGAGATGCACCGGACCCGCTCGCATACCTTCGGAAACCCGTCCGTCCTATGTCCTGTCCGTTCCGTCCAACCCCACTGGTGCGTAGTAGCTTGTTTCCCATGGCTGATGCAGTAGGCAGCGTTATTACCTGTGTTCCCACAAGTCCGCAGTGCCTCATGTCAGTTTACATACCTCCGGACCCGATGTTTTCCTATTTTTGATATTCCGGATTTCTACGTAGCTAGTTATATAGGACTGGTAGTACGACCAAGCACTCTTTACTTTACTGTAGGTGGGACTTCCCATCTACTTGGTCACATACCTGTCCTTACCTGTTACCTGGCTGAATATACCTGGTTCTCACCCGTTCCGCACCCGCTTCGCACCCGAAACCCTTGTCACTCGTTTCCATTGACCTTCCCTTGTTTCCGGACATAGTCCGACGCTTTCCGAACCCGTTCCCTTGCTATTATCCGTAGCCCGACGACCCGAAGCTCCGGACCCGCTTTTCCCGCGCTTCGGACTTGGTAGATTACCTTCGGACCCGACGTTTTGACCTCCGGACTTGGTCCGCATACCTTCGGACTTGTTCCTTTACCTTTCCACGACCTTAGATACTAACTATCAGACTTATCTCAGTAGCAGACCCCTTTAGGGTCGAACGTTCTTGTCTTGCAAGAGAAGCAGCAGAGGCATAGCATTCACCTAACATTATATCCGCCTACTGCGGAGTTGTTTCCCACAACGTCACTAGTTGCAAGGCTGGACACCCAAAGACATTAACATGGTGCAGTTGATGTTTGATGTCAGACTGAATAGGCAAACGTCAAACATATAGCCAGGAGGAACCGCCACTGGCAGTTACTAGTACTTACACAACAAATTAAAGAGCAAGAGCATCAGTGCTGCACAGCTGCATGCATAAGCACAAAGTTCCGGCATATTGCAGGCATACTTGAACATACATGATATATCATTACAATATACAGGGAATATATGATATATCATATTCTACTGAGGACATTGAGGTAGGTGATATATCAGTAAAATATACAAGTACTGCAGCCAGGGGAATATCATATGATATATCATGTTCTATTGAGGGCATTGAGGTAGGTGATATATTATGA
This sequence comes from Suillus lakei, assembly GCA_016628065.1. Lineage (NCBI taxonomy): Eukaryota > Fungi > Basidiomycota > Agaricomycetes > Boletales > Suillaceae > Suillus > Suillus lakei. Next base: position 16,243 of record JABBWA010000189.1, on the reverse strand, counting down.
AAATATACAAGTACTGCAGCCAGGGGAATATATGATATATCATGTTCTACTGAGGGCATTATGGTAGGTGATATACAGTGGCTCAAAAAACTGTCCACATGTTTGCGCTATTTTGACTGTTTACATCATTGTACAAGAATGGATAGGTATTCCCAGGACATCCTGCCATGGCCTGGGAGTACTACATCAGGGCTTCAAAATGAGCCCTTACCCGTGGGAATTGGTGGTCATATGGTGGCACTATGAGGTTTGCAAAATGATGACTCATGTGGACAGTTTTTTGAGGCTAGATTGAAACTATATAAATTAATGGTTATGACACCATAAAGTCATACCATTATTAAATAAATTATAATGTGGTGTCATTATGGCATTATTAAACCTATCTCTCACTATATAATGAAGGGAGTCTCATGTATGATAGTCATAATCACCATGAAAGCCATCTCCTCTGCTCAAAGGGATAACATCCTCTCTCTCTCTACTGCTGGCCTCTCTGCTCGTCAAATAGCATCTAGAACTGGTGTATGCAAGTCTACTGTGGCCAAGCTCACCAAAGAATGTCACCCAGACAAAGAAAACTCTAGTGGAGGTCGTCCATCCAAACTCACCTCTACTGATAGGAGGGCCATTATTCAGCATATTACTACAGGAAAGGCTGACAATGCTGTCCAAGTCACTCATCACATCAATTCCATCATCACTACCCCTGTATCTTCACAAACTGTGAGAAATGTTCTCAAGGCAGCCAACCTCAAGGCTGTAACAAAGAAGAAGAAGCCTCTCCTTTCTATCAGTCATAGAAAAAGAAGACTGGACTTTGCCCTGGCCCATCAAAACTGGACTGTAGAGGACTGGAAGCGTGTCATATGGTCAGATGAGACTAAAATCAACAGGATTGGGTCAGATGGAAAGGTATATGTGTGGAAAAAGAAGGGGGGGCCTCTAACAGACAGAGAGATTAATGGGACACTCAAGTTTGGAGGAGGTTCTCTGATGGTATGGGGGTGTATGGGGTGGAATGGTGTAGGAATGCTTGCAGAGGTTGAGTGGAGGATGGATGCTGAGCAGTATGTGGACATTCTCAACCACCACTTGCTGCCTAGCATGGCAGAATCAGGAATTGATGAAGAAGATATCATTTTCCAACAGGATAATGATCCCAAGCATACATCCAGGAGAGCCAGAGAATGGTTTGAAGAACATAATATTCATCTCCTTGACTGGCCAGCACAGTCCCCTGATGTCAATGTCATTGAACACCTCTGGGGAATACTCAAAAAGAAGCTTATAGCCTATGAACACCCCCCTAAAGGAGTATGGGAGTTATGGGAGAGAGTGGTGGTAGAGTGGGGACAGATTACAGCAGAGGACTGTCAGAAGTTGATTGAAAGTATGCCTAGAAGGATAGAGGCAGTAATCAAGGCCAAGGGAGGCCACACAAAGTACTAGAATACCTGATTTCCTATGTAAAATATCTGAGTCAAAAAACTGTCCACATGAGTCATCATTTTGCAAACCACATAGTGCCACCATATGACCACCAATTCCCACGGGTAAGGGCTCATTTTGAAGCCCTGATGTAGTACTCCCAGGCCATGGCAGGATGTCCTGGGAATACCTATCCATTCTTGTACAATGATGTAAACAGTCAAAATAGCGCAAACATGCGGACAGTTTTTTGAGCCACTGTATCATTAAAATATTCAAGTACTGCAGCCAGGGGAATATATGATATATCATGTTATACTGAGGGCATTAAGGTAGGTGATATATCAAATAAAATATACAAGTACTGCAACCGGGGGAATAAATCATATATCATTGATATATCATGGCTCTAAGGCTGGTATATCCTCAGTAAGTAGGTGTTATATCACAGCACTATGATGGATGTATCATCTTCCCACACACGGTGTCATAGACCAGGATATATCACCTCCCTTCTACCATGACAGCAATATAATACATCATAATGGCATTATCACCTGCTTTATGATGAACATGGCTGCACGCTATATTTTGCTGTAAGTGGTATCGCTATGGCGGTCCAAATGCAACTTAATTAAATCATGTGCACACACAATTTTCACGCACACACAGCAGAATCGCGCGCGCACACACACACAAAATCGCTTGCAGAGACTCGACAACAATCACGAGTTGCTCCTTATCATATTATAAGTACTAATTGTGCAGTATTGTAGTACAAGCTGAATAGGAAACAAATTAACTCAGCGAGACATCAACCAGGCTCTCAGCCCCTCAAGCTTGTCCTCTACAAATCCGTCTTCCATCAAGAGACACCCCATTTCCTTCATGTTTGCGACGGAAGATTCCCGGCAATCACTGCAAACCAGTGGAATCTCAACCAAATCAAGTTGCACAAGAATATCTCAGCCAGAATAGAAGACATCGGGGTGTTGCAACATCTCAGCAGGGCCAGCTTTCCAACCTGTTTCCCACCCGTCAGCACATGTCAATGGTGTATGGCAAAGCATCCCGGCCATAGCAGGGGGAACAACAGCTGCCAGGGTGAGCCGGTGTGTAGAAATCTGATGTTTAACTTGAATTAGTGCATGCAAGATGTAGGCGGGAATTTTTGCTAAGCCTGTTGGTCCGAGGTTTTCAATGGGCAATGAAACAAGCTCTCTGAATGCAGGAGTCAGCCACGGAAGGATTTTGAACTGGTGACAAAGCTGGAGCTTCATTGGCAAGTCCAGATCAGGGTGTGCCTCCAGTTGATTGATGGCATACAACTTCCCAACACTGACATCAAAGATGGCACTCATAGTCAGAAGTGACACAAGGGTGGACACAGATTCTGGTGGTGTGTTGTTGATTTGTTCCATGTTGCCTTCACTGTCTGTATCCTGAAGCCTAGTATGAAACACGGAAATCAGTAGTGATACTAGAATCGAATAAAATATACAACACACTTTCCAAAAAGGTGATCGAGAAGACAATCAAAATCAATGCTGGAATGCCCATGAAGCATGATAGGTGTATTATCAGAAAGACCATCGTCACTGCAGATGCCAGTGTGAGGTAAGGAAAACAAGTTTGCAAATATTGGGGAATGTCGTTTGAGAAGGTCAATAGGTAGTCGATAGAGCTGGTTCTGAACCTACAGAGCAATAGAGTCATGGTTCGGTTTCAAAAATGTAAGTCTAGTAACTCACCTGAATGACAATAAATTCACTGTCATAATAATGAGCAGCTGAACGTCAGGCATGGAGAGTAACAAAGTGCAGATTGTTGGGGTTACTGTAATGAATTAGTCCAATGACAAGTCAGTTGAGTTATGAAATAGTTCAATTTTGGCACCAACCTTTGAGTCTGTTCCATGCCGAGCATTGTGTCCACATTCAACTTTAAGCTGGAAGAGTACTGTTGTGTTCTGTAAGTTCTGTAAATGTGTGAATAAGACACAACTAGTTTCAGTGGAAGTTCATGGACATGTCGCACATGTCAGACCTGCATATTTGCTTCTCAATCATTGAATTTTTACCATAACTTGATTCTTGTCATGGAAGGTCGTGCTATTCAGTTCCCAGTATTGCCTCCTTGCTACGAGTCTTCTGGACACTGGTCTCATGATGTTCAAAAAGCACATGAATTGGTGTGTGCCACCTATGATCATGCAAGCAGATCTCTTCGACAAGAAGACCACGACCCTCTGCAACTACATACACTAATGGAGAAGATATTCAGTGACTCAATTCCTTTACTCGAGGCATTGGATGCAGAGCTCCAGCAGCCTGAATGGGCAGATGAGTGTGCGAGAGCTCTTGCTGCAACTGTTGTAGAGCTGAGACAAGCAGTAGCTTCAGCAACGAGCAGGTAAGTAATAATTTGATATCTACAGTCAAAGATAATTGGTATTCATGCATTAATCAACTTGAATTCAGCAATGAGACAAGATATTCCAAAGTCAATCCAATTTTCACCACCAAGATTACTCAAGGACAAGGCCATCCACACAAAGTCATTGATGGTGAATGGCTTGCTGATGCATTGTCTCCACACCGTAGAATTTCATTGACAAAAATTGCAGACTTGCTAGGCATTCATTGAAACACACTCTGCCACTACCTGAAAAAGCACCATGTATATCGATGTTTTTCAATAATATCAAATCATGATTTAGATGTTCTTGTCAAAGTATTCAAGACCCAGAAACCGGACTTGGGGTATTGTTATTTAATTGGGTTTTTGAGGGCTCATGGTGTTTGCATCCAGCGAAGCCGTGTTCAAAGCTCACTTCAGAGAGTTGATGTTGTTGGTCAAGTCTTGTGATGTCGAAAACTTATTGAACAGCGGAAATATTGTGTGCCAAGGTCCAATCACCTATGGCACTTGGATGGACATCACAAACTCATTCTGTGGGGAATTGTCATTCATGGGATCATTGGCGGATATTGTTGAACAGTGGGTTCCAAATTGGCAGTGTTTATTTAGACTTACTTTTCACGTAGATTGTTGCCCTTCAAGCAGGTACAAACAACTGTGCAATGACCGTGCTTGAAATTTTTCTTCGGGCAATTGGAAAGTATGGAGTACCACTGAGAGCGAGGGGTGATCGAGGTGGCGAGAATGTGGAGGTCTCTGTCTGGATGGTAATGCATCGTGGTCCAAATCAAGGGTTCTTTTTGTGGGGATCGTAAGTCCTCAGTTGTCCCTAGCAGCAATTTGGTGTTTTATTAACAACTTGTGTACTATGATGTAGCTCGACACACAACACCTGCATTGAACGGCTGTGGGTAGAGGTTGGCCGGCAATTTGCTCGTCGATGGAAAGGGTTTTTTATTCATCTCGAGCGTCTCCATGGACTCAACTGCAAGAACCCTCACCATTTATGGCTTTTGCATAGCCTCTTCCTTGATCTCATCAATGTCGACTGTTCAGCTTTTATTGATGAATGGAACCATCATCCCATTTCTGGGGTGTCAACAAAGAACCAATCTCCTGCAGTATGATTATCATTATTAATTATAATTTGACATTTGGATTGAATCCCCCTTGTAGGACTTGAGATTCCTCTCCGAAATTGAGAATGGTGTCTACCTTGATGATCCGTTAGAGGATATCCACCCTGATTTGCTTGCCCGCTATCATGGCACTGGTGGACCATCTCTATCAAGTGAGGACCAAGATGATGCAGATGAGATGCATGATTTATGAGATATGATTGTGGCTAACCTCAAGGAAAATTTGAATGGCGAGCCTGTTCCAGTTCCTAAGCATGCAAATCCCTTTCCCTCTTTTGAAGCAGAGACAATTTTTCATCAAGCCCTCACAGAGATTTGAGAGGCTAATATAATGCCAGACAGTCCATATTTTCCAGCTTCGCAATGGAACTTGTCAACATATGATACTCACAAGGATATTACAGTTGAATTTCGGAAGATGAGATCATTAGTAGTTCACCTTCCACCAGAAATATGGATGCCACGGGCCTTGCTATGGTCTCAAGCACTTTCTGTACTACAATACTTATTGTTAGAGATTTAATGTGTACCTGTTCCATAGACCACATAATAGTATGTAAGTCAGATGAAAATGTGGCTCGATCAATATGATAATATCCCACAAACCGTGGGTTTGCTTGTCTTCCTCCCTACCCACCAGCACGATGTCTGATCCTGACAACACTGGCCAAACTTGTCGAGGGAGGACTGCAGATGGCTCTCAGTGCCTGTGTCTGCGACCAAAGCTTCGTAAAGACCAAAAAGAGGACGAGCCTGCACTATGCATCAATTGTGGTCACTTCGACACTAGCCATCCCGACAACACAATATTACCCAATGCTCAGAGTAAACGAGGGTCATCAAATGTTAGTTCGCTGATGTCAAAGTATACTCATCTGTTCTCCAATGCTATTGCTCCGGAAGAGGTTGCCTGACGGGAGACCAACGAAGGCTTTCGGAAGCAAGACAATTTGAGTCTAGCTGCTGGATTGAGTACCAAGAAAAGTGCTACCACCAAGAATGGACTTCGGAATGGTAAAGAAATTGCAAAGGTAAGAATCTTTCTTTGAAGAATGGCAGCAAGTTCTATTTGGCAACTTTACCATTCTAAGACTCGGAACACTGCATCTAATCTTCATAAAATGGGTGTCGGATCCATTGTCATGGTCACTGTTGGAACGGTGAGTAAATTTTTAGTGTAGAGCACTTATTCTAAGTAGTTGATGTTGAACTCGACACAGAACAAGAAGGGCTGCTTAAATCGGAAGGTTGCACCTCACAATGCAAAGATTGAGGAGCTCCGACAACTTGGTTTTGCAGTGTCCAAGGATCCTGATGGCGAAAATCTACAACTTCGACCAGAAATGACCATGAAGGACATTGATACCTACCTCCGGATGCTGTTTCCACAGCTGTTCACACATATTGATGGTATGAGCCACAATATCAAATATGACAACAACAACGATGAAGAGCCCAACTCAGGCTCGTTTCCATGGTTTCTTATTGTCAAAAGCGGCAAAAACATGGTGAAAAGTAGTCAAGGGGTACTCACTGGGGGGGATGTCTTAAAAACACGTCACCCTGCTGGGCAGAAGTGGACAGATCAATTCATATATTTTGGTAAGTCAGGGATAAATAAAATACAACTCAAGCATCAGACATGAATGTACTCACTCCAAATCATATCTCCAGGCACAGTACACGAAGTATCGGATGAATTGGATGAGACTATGGAGGATGATTCAGAAATTGACACTGGCAATGAAGACAAATGGAATGTGCTGTCTACACGGTCCAGAACCAAGGAAAACAGTATGTGTTGTCTCATTGAAAAAATTATGGACAGCTGGCTTACAAAAACATGTCAAACAGAAAGCAACGTGAAACCTCAACGAGCGAAGCTTACTTTTGAACCCAAGAAGTGTGCCCGCAGCAATTCACCTTTGTTTGGAGAAATGTCTGATTCCGACATTGAGTTTGTTGGCCCACAATTGAGTCTGAGTCCTGAGACAATGCTGGGGCTGGTGGACGAACCCAAGAGGAAGCGACGTCGAGGTATGCTGTGGCCTTCCAATTATATCCCTGGCAATAAAACAACACTAATTTTGATTCTACCAGTTGTGACCACTGGTGCTACAGACTCGTTCACGACACTAAATATCAATGACGACTCGGAGGTTGGGACAGAAGCAATAGTGAAAGCTGAAACAGAATTACTGAAGGAACTTCATAGTATGATGGAGGAGAACAACATCATAAAGACAGATGCAGTGGCCGCGGGAATACTTTCCTATGATTTCGGCAGGCCATATGACTGTTTGGGAAATTTTGATGACAACATTCAAGTTGTCAAGCCATCCCCTGCATCGTCCATATTGACAGATTCCTCGGCAATGAATGTTGTATCATCGACGGCCAATTCTCGCAAGGAACTGGATTCTGGCCATCCACAGGGTAGTAGGGCACATGCTAAGACTCAAGCATCTTCGTCCCGCCTGACATTTGATATGCTTCTCAAGCCCAAGAACAACCCTTGGCTTAGGAAATGAATGCTTTTGCACAAGTCTTTCATACTACAATTTCTTCTTTATACTACACTTTCCTCTTTATCTAGTACTTCGAGTTTCTTAATACAGTGTGTGCGCGATTTTTTTGTGTGTGTGTGCGATTCTGCTGTGTGTGCATGTGATTTAATTAAGTTGCATTTGGACCGCCATAGTATCGCCACTCATAAAATGCCACTCTCGTGCTCAGAAACCTACAGGTTTCTGACGGTTCAAGTCCTCGCTGGAAATTCGGTGCTCTGGGGGGGTGGATCAACAACACTTTCTTCAGAGAACCTGCGAAGCGAGCCATTGCTATTGCTTTGATTAGCGCACTGGGGCAGATAGAAATGTTGTTGGATCGTTAGTGACATTGTCATTGATCCCTTGCTCTTGCTAACTATCCATGACTGCACTTTTCTCATAGGTACGTATTGCCGTCTAACTGGGGCCCGACATATCGTTATTCCTATGTCGTCTGTTTCGCAGCACTTGGGGTTTCGACAGGCATGTTTGGTGGTATGTATTTGTGTTTAAAGCATTTGAATGAACAGATCGAGAGGAACGAACGGGATGCGAAGGACATCAAAGAGCTTCGGGACCCAATTGGTTTTAGATATGTAGTGTAGTTGAGAATTGAAATATTGATTGCTTCAGACAGTGCAGTGGTGTCACTTCAAGGTAAGTCGAAGGACACCCGTGCTCTCAGATTTGTCCGGTAGTCCCAGAATGTGGAGTCTGGACCGTGACAGCGGTTTATAATAAGGTCCTTCTGTGCATGAGACTTTTTCTTGAATATGATCTGGTGAATGGAAAGATAAAGAAATCCTCGAGACTCGCAAGATATAGCAGACCCGGGCCGCTACTGATAGTACTTACTTTGGCTAGTACTAATGCGTAGAAGGTCGGTTCATCAGTACTTCTGAGATGCTAGAGCTAGAGGCTCCCCCCTAACCATTCCAAATTAAAAAGTTTAGACGGACACATCTTGGGCCGTTCTTGTACTTGGAAAATAAGGTTAGCCATGGGTATGGGTGTTACTCCTCTCAATCTTTCCTTCTGACAATCGCGGAAGGGAAGAATGAGAGGGATTAGACCCAGAGCCATTTATTGAATTGAAGGCTGGGATCGAGGGAATGACGATCAGTGTGGTTTTTGGAAAGATGTGACTACTCACTTACCAGTTAGTATGTGGTCGATCGATGAACTTGTCTTTTGTTACGCTCGCTGTCCGTGATACAACTTGAACCAACCTTGAACTCAATGGCGGCCCGCCATTGCCTTGAAGAAGACTCGGACGGTTTAGGGTTGTTCCGAGGCTGGTCCTGAACTTGATAAAGTTGAACGGCGTTGCCTCTGATGCTAATTGGTTAGTCCATGCCAAATCGTGTCTGCCTCGTTCTAGGGCAAGAACGCAGGCTAGCATTATCGGAGGGTGCGTCACGTACTAGTCGGACCTTGCAAAATTGTGGCGCGTGACCGCGGTCGAATTAGACTCCGCGGCCGCAACTGGGAAGTCATTTCTTTGAATAACCGGTTGATAGCCGATCTATTAATTTATCTTGATTTTCGGGATTGCAACTTCCTGGTTGGCTCTAGTAGGACACTCTTAGGACTCGTCTGCTCTACAACATAAAGAAGGAAACGACGGTCTTCCTTCTGTTTGGTCTGCCCAGGGGAGACTACGTCTGCTCACCGCCATTAGCCAACCTCCAATTTTCAGAGAAACCAATGCTAACTGCTCTGACGATGTCTACGTCGCTTACGGGATACTTGAAGGCGCGGCTTAATTACGAACGACGAACCAGTGGAAGTCCTGCACGTTCCAGAGGTGTAATATACGTACAGTATCCAGTATCCGTTCCATTTCTTTCTTCATTACTTCGATCAATCATCCCTTTATGCTCATTGCTCGTTTGGGCTTGGTTTGACCGTAAAAGCGCTGGACGGTGGTATATCTGGCACGAACACAATCTTCAAACGTCCATCAAGTTCGTAAGCTCGCTCATATCCATCCTCGAATACTATGACCATAGTTTCAAATGATCCCAGTTGGTGGCCGTCCATTAATTCGTATCGTATTTCCAGTTATTTTGCAGGTTCGTGGATGTGGTGTCCAGTCGGATGATGTCTTGATCTAACCTGGACTGTGGTTTCACAGCTGTCGCCTCTGCTGGGGTGATATACGATTGGGGTGAGCAAGCCAGTATGAAAAACCGTTGATTTTCTTACGGTATTTTTAGTGCTGACATTCGCACAAGAGGTATGTTCATGTCATGATTAGAACAAGAATCTCACTAAGAGTGGTTTTATAGGTTGAACTGATCTGGGTGAGCAGAGTCCCGCACTAGAAGAACAAAGTGGAAATTAATTCACCACAGAGACAACGCTGGTCCCTCATGACTGCTTTGTATCTCAGTGTATGTAGCTTGTGTTATAATTGTTATTGGCAGGTTGTTCTGACGTGAAAATATCTTAGGTGCGCTACCTTGGAATATCATATGCTGTGTGGGTTTGAAAGGCTAAGTAATTGGCGCTGTGCTAATCAACCATGTCTCATAATCAGCGTCAATGTCCTGTGTATGTCTCCTCATATATACCACCGTGTTTGTGTCTTCTGACCGGCATCATGTAGTATATATTCCGACAGTCTCGGTGACAGATGCAGTGAGTACTCCATGCCGATGCGCGATATCCCCGTCCAATTAACTGCACTCCCATATAGGGGTGAGCGAGACCCTTGACTATATTGGTGGTTCAATATAATGACTGCCACAGGTGTGAGTTTGTTTTCAGTGTTTGATCCTCTGAGGTTGACCACTAACATCATTGGATTTGTCAGGCCTTATTCTGTTTTTCGCAGAGGTTTGGATGAGTGTTATCGTAAATGCAATACTGGGCGGTGAGCTACACAGCTGCACTATCTCAGTGATATCGAGTTGACTGAAACATCATGTAGTCATCTTGATCGCTCGGTTATATGCCATGTATCAGCGATCCAGAAAGGTGCTGATGCTTCTCCTTGTCACCCTCCTGGCTGTCTACATCTTCGGCGGAGTAGTTTCTATAATCTCAATGGGGGATGTTTTAGGGGGTATGTTTAATTGTGGCTCAAAGCCTTGAGTACATCAGGCTAATCGACGAATACCAGAGGAGCTCATTTTCTCCGGCACCTATCAGTGTACATTTGACTTTGAGGGAGATGTCCTACGTCTGGCATCCATGGCTTGGACACTCACCACTGTATGGGAGGTCCTCGCACTGTATCTTGCAGTATGTATTGCTGTGAAACACTTCCGTGAACTGCGTCAACATTCAGCGGGAGGTATTATCGGGGACTGCCTCACCGTGTTAATGAAAACTCACATGCTGTACTTTGCGAGGTGAGCTCATAAGTGAATATGGGTCCCTTTGTCCGCTAACGTTCCATACACGCTAGCTCTGTTCTTGTTTCGTGCTTCTATCTCGGTTTTTGTCTTTCGACGATCTCAGCCGTATGTTGATCTATTACTAACCTGCATACGACTACGGTTCATCATTTCTATTATTATTATAGGAAACCTATTCCCTGGAAAATCACATTTATAATGGTTTTATTGGAATCTTCCAACTTGCGCAGATGTTTGTACTAGGACCGCGCCTGATCCTTGGCGTTCGAGAATATCACGCCAAGCTTGTGGCTAGCTCTGATGCAAGAACCGGCATGACTTCAATTGCTTTCCAGGAGCGCGTGCACGTGTCAACTAGCAGCAGCGTGTAGCATGGGAGATGCTCAACGTGGTCAACGCTCGCCGGGCACTCTGCAGGGAGCGAGATAATATTGTCTATTTGACGTTTCCTCTTGGAATTTATAGAAATCATTGGGGATGGGCAAGACCCTGCCAATTCTAAACTATGACTGTGATTTCCGATTAATCATTACAAGCAGAAACACAACCGGCCACTTCCATGCTCTCCGGTGTTGACCATCTTTGCTGCAGGTGGCTGTCGTGAGCCGGGATTGGGGGAAGGAGGAGGAGAAACATATTCTTCATCCCGTATCCATTCGTCGTCGTCGCCGGGAGCACCCGCTGCAGCGTTCCGCTGTACATGAATGCATGAGACCTGGAATACTAAAATGAAAATGAGCCACGTACCTGTTTACCCTGTGCGAGAGGAACGTTGACAATAGTCGGTGACGCATGATGGGGCCACCAGGTTGATAGTTGGCGTAGGTGGGATTTGAATGTTGTGGAAGTATTGATGGCAGATGATTGGATGGCGGGTGGTGCCGGTGCAGGTCGAGACTAGAAAACTGTAAGTTGAATATGTGTTGATCAAAGCTCCCACTCACAATCTCGTGGGGATTTATATGTGAGCGAGGTAGAGGCGATGTAGCAGGGAACTGTAAGCGAACCGTCGAGTCAGCTGCAAAGCAAATAGGCATAAGAAACATACGTTGAGGAGATCACGATGCTCATCAGCGCGAATCAGAGGGGTTGCGTCCGTACGGGAGGAGGGAAAGAGTTTTTGTAGAAAATGAAGAAAAGCATGTGGGTCCCTTCTAGGCAGAGGTCTTGGCGGGCGAGGGACAGGAGGTTTGACAGGTACTATCACTGGTTTACGGCAACGTGTTGCATCGGACTGTAATAAATAATGATGTAGTGTAGATGAATCAGAGAGCAGGACCACGTACGTTGAGTAGACCAGCGCGGTGTGAACGCTCAGATTTACTGGTCTGTAAGAGATGTTAGCACATAAATGATGAATCTATGCGGGGAATACACACACTAGGCTGCGGTTCTTCAAGCCCAATGCTAGCAATGATGTTGGCTGGAATGTTGCATATATAGATCTTGGTGTCATTTAAGGCCGTGTAAGCTAGTTGGCGTGAATCGGGGGAGAGGACGAGGGCCATGGGAGTTTGGACGTCGAATGAGGCAAGGAGCTGGCGGGACTCGAAGGCCCAGAGCTTGATGGTGTTGTTGAAGGAAGCACTGGCGAGAAAAACGCAATCAAATGAGAGTGCCAGACCACTGATGGTGGTGTGTCCTTTGAAGGGATCTCCGATAGTCTTGAGCGTCGATGGGTCAAACTCATAGATCGTCGTGCGGTTAATGTTCGTGAAGATCGCCGTGGGCTGGTCAACGTTGAAGCTGAATGCAGTTACGATGGATTTGTCTTTGATCGTCCAGAACACCGGCACATATAGATTTTCTAGAGACATCCAATTTCTGTGTTTGGACATCCCACACCTGAAGCCACTGCCTCCGATGTGACCTCACCGCCAGCTTCCTCGAGTTTTCCGATAATTGAAGTGTTGGTTCGCCGATATAATCACCACCGCATCTCAAGTCGAATGGACCAGCCACCAGTCTGCCTGTATCCAAGCTCCATATCCATGCTATATTCCATGACCCGCCCGCTAGCAGGGTGCTGTCCGCGGAGATATCAATGCAGTTGATCCATCGGCCTTCATGAAATGTTCTCACGATCCCCGTCTTAACCTCACTGACTTTGAGCTCTCCACCAGCAGCAGTGGCAACCCATCGACCATCCCTTGATACCCCCACTGTGTCTATACCATCCTCAACAACCTCCCGAGCCTCTTCAATCTCCTTACCCTTCCGCAGGTCCCATCGCCGAACGGTCTTATCGCCTGATCTGCTGATCATTTCCTTGCCCTTGGGAAAATAAGAAATGGATGAAATGTGTTTGTACTCGTCATGACCACCATCTGGCCGGGGAAGATCCCATGGTTCATGTCCCTCCAAGGTCATGACCGGTGTCAAGACCAAATTGTCTGCTGTTGCACCGGGCTGCGTTGAGCTAGAAGCCATAAAGGTTGTATTTGCCAGACGGGTTGGCAAGTGTCGGCTAATTGGATGTGTTCAAGTGAGTTCCTCTCGTGCTCTGTAAGGCTTGAAGTTCAGTCTAACTCGTTCGAGAGCTGCCGCACTTTGCTCCCTTAAGCCAGCCGTCAGTTCATCCGTGCGTGATCCTTAGATGGACATTCATCTTACCAGGATCCTAGCGGGGACAAAGAGCGAACACCTGATTGATGGGTATAATATGGGCGTGGTGCGTGCCAGCTCTTTCTATATCTACCCTTGTTCATGACGGCTGTGCATTGTACAGCATGTCCTGCTTACATCACTCCTTATTAGGTTCAGATCATCAAACCGACCTTTCTGGCTCGTCCAAGGCCTGTCCACGACATTTCAAGTTGCCAATGAAGCGCCACCCAGTCTTTTGTACACTACCGAACCCCAGTTCGGTCCCCGTATCCAGTGAACTCTCTACAACTCTGGTACCAGCCTCATCGTGTCACGAAGCGTGTCGCTACATCTGCGAATAACAGGAAAGTATCGTGGGCGTTGGGGTGCATACTTTTTGAGGGTAGACGGCGGTGAGGATCCCGTGTTCTCTGTGGATGTTGTCGTCATGACGGATGATTATCTTGTCACAAGCTATTGGAGGCGCATTTGCTGCGAAGGATTGCTGTCCAGCTTTGTACGTCATGCGTGGCCTGGTGATATGTCTCACTTCCCTTCACTCTTTAGTTGCTATAGTGACCTATGTCGCTTAAGCGGCCGGTTTCTCTTGCGTCAGAAATATGATGCACCCTTCCGCTCCAGGATATCAAATTCGGGAAAGGTCAACGATCTATGAGAAAGTGCAACGTATTATTTCAGAGCTTCTGCAAGATCTACATTCTCATTCAGTCAGCGTTCTGTGCGTCTTGTTATCGACAGCTAACTTCGTCCCTAGCGCAGCGGTGGGCTTGAAGTTTGCGTCCTGGCCGCGAGACACATGCAGGTAGATGACGCCGCTCCAAGGTCATCATAAGATTATATGTTGTGGACTTAATCTGTGTTTTGAAATAAAAACAATTCCAGGGAAACTACCTGGCTTCGGTGTATGCTTGACACCTGGCCAGACCCGCCACCCCGTGAAGCCTACTCCTTCCACTTCCACCACCACCGAACATCAAGGCTCTGGTGGAAATTTGCAACATATCATTCGGTTTCGTGCATACTTAGCCTGTGTTAAACCTTGCTATGTTTGTAATTCTCGCGCTGAGTCCATCAAACTCTAGGCGTCTTTTCTGAACCCGAAACCACAACTAGGTCCCCGTCGCCGTCCAGGTTTCAACTTTAGGATGAAGTTCATAGGTTTACTTACTCTTGAAGGGGTACTCAATGACACTCATTTGCGTTCGGTAAAGACTCAGTGCTCAGGGCCAGCTTGTTAGCAAGTTCGGTATGTACCCACAAAGATTGGGGTATCAGTCCCATCGCAATACCAGCCATATGCCATCTAGAGACACACACCCATTTCCATCCGCCCATCAGGCGATAGGCAGAGTATGTTTTCAAAGTAGACGCGAGAGAGGGTGGGCGGATGGATGAATGTCCCTGTTGGGTTTTATTGGTGTTTTATGTGCCCACATACATAGAGACATCATCTGAAGGGTCTCTGTAGATATTCTTGAGTAATTCCGTGCTTTTTAGTCTGAGGGAAGGCCGATTGCGCATATTTTCGAGTGCTAGTGCGAGTAATTGTGGAGGGGTCTTTGTTAGCCAGAAGGCTTGCTGAGAATGTGAGTCCATCTAGGAGGATGTAAGAGTCTGGCAAGAATAGTGACCCGCGAGACAAGAGACGAGAACTCGACGCTTCTGACATTCAAGGCGCTGTTCGAGCGCGTTGTTGATGCTTGTTTACCCGTTCAAATTCGCTTTTGCGTGCATGATCATTTATTGATGCCAGTGGTTGAATCAGTTGAATCATCAATATTCAATCATGATGCTCATGACTACTAATGAATCGGTTTGCAGAAACCATGCCAAATTGACAATGCATGCAGACTAGGCCAGGTAAAGCCAGGTGCCATGTTCTCTCGTCCGGCTGTCCATAATACGAAGTTCGAACATAGACACTTCGTTCCAATTGCAGTGGTGGTGGTTTACACTGTTGTTATTTGGAATCGACTCCTTTGCTATCATTTGGCAAGGCGGCTGCTCATGGTCAACCGGAGTCTCAGTAGTGGGGGAACGAAAATCACTCAAGTCATGGTCATAGGTATTTGTCGTGCCCAACAGTCGGACTTGTGACTTATACCGTCCATCATCGTCTATCCCAGGCTTGAAGGCTTGATGATATGAGTGATCCAGTCAATGCCGTATCAGTTTGCCACGTGCATACCAAAGCGGAAGCTTCAGCTTCGCGTAAAGGACGTGAGTGAGGGCTAATATTGTACCTCTCATTCTGAAGAGTCAATACGCAATGCTCGTATCTCCATCCAATCATCGTCATTATGATCCATAACGTCAACTTCATTTACGGCAGCTTGGAGGTCATGGGCTTCCACCCCTTCTCAGCTTTATGGGATATTTTCGAGGTGAAGCATCTCTTAAATATATGGAGAAGGGGTACAGCGATGGATGTACATGTATAGCACGCGGCGACTGGTGTCAGCCCACCAACTAATTTCAGTGTGTGTTTATATTGACATGCCTATAGGTCACATGGTCTAGGCTATATATCCGTCGACCCTGGGCTTCTTGCGGATGATGTCTGCCTTCTCGCTGCAAGTTCTGTCATCTAAGCTCCGTCATCCACTCTCATCTTTCTGCACAACCTTTCTGCACACCTTTCTGCAACCATTCTGCCAAACCAATTACCAGGGCCGCTGATCCGGCGCATCACTGGTATTGGGTAAACTAGATATGGATCCTGGCGGAGCAG
>JABBWA010000188.1:0-95995 GCA_016628065.1 Suillus lakei | reverse complement strand
GAACACTAAAAATGCTGTCCACAACAAAAAAGCGTCAGCAGTATCACTAAAGATCTAGTAGAGGAACGTACAACTCTACAGCTCAGCCAGAATAATCGAGGGTAATCCAATACTGAAGGCAACCGCATAATATGCATGTCCGAATGTTTTTCGTCGGTTTGCACTGCACTATTCCCGGTCATGTGGGCGGTGCCATTCTGATGCAACTCGACATTTACACGAGGCGCACGTATAGGTCGAGGATGTGCAAAGAGCGCCCATATGGAATAGAATGCCACATAGAAGAAGTGGTAGCAAGGAGCGAGGTTGAAGGTGCGATTCTAGGTCGGCAGTCAGCACAGAGAAAACACGCAAATCGTGACTGGGAATCACTCACCCACTCAGCAATGATACTGGACCACGGACGGATTTCCCCTCCCCTTTCGAAATACTTGAAACATCCGTCTTGCAATACAGTCAAACAATCGCCATCAGCCCAAACACGTCATAAAGAGAGACGCTCATAATATTGATCGTCGCAGCCAGCCCTTTGCGTTCCACCACCATTTGTTGAGGACGCCCTTCATCTGACTCCAGTCCCGTAGGTCAATTACTTTATCGAGGTGCTGGGAAAGTATGTATACGTCGGACAGTGCAACGGTCATACCGCCACCTGTTAACGGATGACGCATGTTCCAAGCGTCTCCAAGAAGAATGACACCACGTTTGTGCGTCTGAGAGACAGGCGGTAGGAATGAGTTAGGCATGCGGCGGACACGATCAGCATAGAAGAGCAGCACGGATCGGCTCATGTAGCTGAGTAGGGAGGGAAGGCAAGATTTCAGTGTAATATGTTTCTGGCGAATCTTGAGCACATGCAAACATAAACAACGAAAAGATACCTTCAAGTCGGATGGCAGAGGAGTTTTGACATCTACGAGCATGCGGGTATCATGTTCTGATATTTGGTATAGCAAAACGGGTCCGTGGCCACGTACGAGTGCGACAGTGCCGTGCTGCGATATCGGTAACCGTGCATCCTTGAGTATCGCACCACAAAAATGCGACTTTGTCTTCGAAGGGCGTGCAGATTGTCCTTGAACGGTGCTCCGGAGTTCGAGAAACACCCGTCTGCAATGATTGTCAAGTCGGCGCGGAAAATCTCCTTCTCCTTCCCATTAGAACGCGTCGCCTTTACACCGACGACCCTTCCTTCCTCTTCTACCAGTTCGTTCGCGGTTGCTTCGATGACATCCACATTTTTTGCGCGCATTGCATGTTCCCTCAGTCCCTGCACGAATAGTCCATGGTGGAAACTCCGTCCTTCTCGTCCGTCAGGGTATGGAATATGGACAATGCGACCATCTTTAAACAACTGCGTATCCATGTACTGGTATCGCGTCTATACCTTCTAGTGCACCCTGTAAGCCAAGCTTGTCGAGGAAGGCGACACCGGCAGGTTGGAGCAGCTCGCCGACTATGCGGTCAGGTTCAGCAAGGCTCCGTTCGAGGAGGGCAATACGGCGTTGCAGAGCTGAAGACTGCGACAGTGCGTGGGCAAGAGCAGAGCCGGCGATGCCCGCACCGACAATAAGCACGTCGTACTGTGAGGACATCAACGCGAGTAGTAAAGAGTAGTTTGCACAATTGAATATTTAAAACCAGCTTGCCAACAGCAGGCCCAAAGTAGGCCGCATTGCCTTACATGTGATTTGACGCTCCGACCGTATGATCCTTACCAGATATTCCTGCCTGGCGATCCTATGGGGTTTCGTGGTGTCTTGCCAGCTCTTGCCTAGACTTGCAAAATTTACATCTACTTCATTGGAACGTCTAAACATCAGGTTCCCGAGTAAACCTCTGCGGCAAGCTTCAATGACAACATCCAACTTTTCGTCATACCTCAAGTCGCGGAAGGCAGATTTTCTAGCTGATAATGGGGAGGGATGGACAGTAGTCATGGGCAATGAAGCAGGCGGTATGCTCAACTTTCTTTAGCTCGTGCTCAGTCCTTACCATTGTTTTGCACTGCATAGATCTCGATTCTCTCGCCAGCGCACTCGGATATGCCTGGTTGCGCTCAAACACGAGCGGAAAGGCGATCGCATACATAACTACACCTAAGGAGGATTTCGCTCTTAGAGCAGAGAATCTGTATGCCCTTGGTCTCGCTGGAATCAATCACCCTTTTGAGGAGCTTTATTGCTCTGGTGATCCCATGCCATCGCAAGTGTCGCAGTTTGCACTTGTGGATCACAACGTCCTCCACACCAGATACGCATCTCCAACTACCAGAGTTGTCGCAGTGATTGATCACCACGAGGACGAAGGACAATACAAGGATACCCCTGATCCCAGGATAGTCGAACCAGCTGGAAGTTGCTCGTCTCTTGTTGCAAGATTGTATCAATCACCCTCCAATCTTTCCATACCCCCAGAACTGTCGACACTCTTGCTGAGTGCTATTTTGATCGATACCCAAGGTCTCAAAGAGGGAGGGAAAGCTCTCGATGTCGACAGGGAGGCAGCTACATTTTTACTTCCCCATTCCCTTTTGGCACACAACGAAGAAGTTTCCGCATCATCAGATAACCAACCGATTACACACCTCCCTTCCGTTCAGTTTCTATCTGCGACGTTAGGAGAGAAGAAACTTTCCGTATCCCATCTCAGCACGCGGGACTTGCTGCGGAGAGACTACAAAGAATACGCATTCAGTATGCCTGCATCCGATGATGCGACGCAATCTTCAAAGGTGATAAGAGTTGGTCTCGCCACCGTCCCACTTCGGCTCTCCGCATTTTTTGCATCATCGAATTATCCTGTGGAGGAGATCCAAGATTGGCTCGCCGAAAGAGATCTTAGCATTCTCGGCGTGCTTACTACTTTTCGGAACAAGAAAGGGAAGGGAAGGAGGGAGCAACTTTGGATAGTCAAGGCAACCAAGGAAGGCATCGCAGAGAACCTTTGGCGGGGCCTCGAAGTAAGCGATGAACTTGAGCTGGAAAGGCTTGGTTTCTCAAAGTTCGTTGGAAAAGCCAATGTGACTGATGAATCTGAGGACGAGGATGCTGGAGAAGTCACGACCGATGAAGCATGGTTCGGGGAGTCATATGTTGCGAGGGCGTACAAGCAGGGTAACGCGAGCGCTACAAGGAAGCAGACTGCCCCCATTCTCCGGAGACTTATGGACCTATTCACATCCGATGCATTGTATAAAGACGCCCAATGAACCCATGCGTAGTTATCGATCACCCTGTCAGATTGTCCTTGCGCATCAAGCTCACGCGTTCGAGCGTGGTCAACTCTTGCAGCCCCCCCTTTAAACAGGATCCTTACTACAATTCTGGTTTACGCACGCTAGGACTCACAGTCAGCAACTGATCTCCACATCGTCCACACCGTCCACATCTTGTATTTCCCATTTTAGAAACGAATGAATGGCAATTGTACCACCAAGACGCCCCAATAGCAGAGTTCGCGGAATGTACTGCAGCTATGTGATGATATTTATGTTTGTCCTTTGATGTACTTACATGGTCTGTGGCAAGCGCTTCTAATATTTGTGGACCACCAGTATAGGGATCTAAGTTGTGCCACACTACATCACCCGTGTCGGCAGTATTTCTCTTCCTTCACCTCTTTCCATCTCTCCCTCCACTCACACCTACTTTCTAACTAATCATGCACGACATCCCCCCTGCACTCGATCGTCAAGCAGTCGTCATTGATCTGGCCAACCGTCTGGGCTCCCTAGACTATTTTATGGACGGTATCAATGACGTGATGAAATTCAGTCACTTGGAAGACCGCGAGTTACAGCGCTACAGTCGGAAGGTTTGTCTTTGCTGGTAATCATCTTTTAATAGTCAACTGATGACGACCTTTCCGTGTAGATCATTGCCCTGACTGAGGTAAATATAATTTCAATTCTCGCAAATTCTTTCGATAATTTCTCAATAATCAAGGGCGCACGCATGACTCTCAAACGTGAGGGGGTGGGTTTGTACCTGTTCGTTATTTGTCCAGAGGAATTTCTGCCGTACAAGTCGGCGTACTTCAAATTGCTCGTGTGGATTAGACGTCGCAGGCCCGCGTTTCCTGCTGACATGGACGGTACATATTAGTCATTACTTGTTGGTTTTCCTTTTCACCATTTATACAGCTCGAATCGCTTCGCTCTTGTCCTCTCTAAAGACTAATTTCGTCATACGGTGCGGGGGTGTTGACCCTCGTGCCCAACTGGGCATTGAGGAATTGCTAGTGCCTAGGAACCCACTAGTCGCTTGGAAAGGCACAAACCAGACTGCAGCGCCTGCCGCTGATGCTTCCTCGGCACGAAAATCATACTCAGCGTCGGATGTTATGTTACGTACGTGGACCTGCCGCAATATTCAGGAGACCTAGACTTATAACTGATTTTTAGCACCGGATACATTTGAGAGAAAAAGGCAGAGAATCGACCGGCTTAAAGTATATGTCAAGTCGGAAGCTGCGAACATGTGCTACGCACCGAATCCTCAGCAATACCTAGCGAGCGCCAACTGGGCGCCTCCTCAACCTCGAAGGCCGTTCGTTCGAACAGTTCGAACAGAATCCCGGCGCTTGGGGGTTAGCACCGGGAAGCAATCATCACTTGATGATCTTTTCAAACCTGTTGACCTGGACTAATGGCTACCGCATTGGACTTCCTCACAACCCTTATCTGCACCTTCGACACTTATCATTTCATAAATATGAAATCCATCTACGTACTCTGTATTATATCTAGTGAAAAGAACGCCATACCCTTTCGTTACATGGATGTTCTTCAAATTTTGATATTTGTATTTATGCATCCATTGCCCATACCATTATCGACGAACAATCCGCGTTCTTCCACTGGTCCTTGAAGTCTGGAGTCATTTGGCTCGTACCGCCTGTAGATTCCCAATATCATCTATCTACCTCTTCCGTTTGTAACTCGATGTGCGAGATAGGCTACTCAGGATAGCTGGTAGCGCCTTGGGAGACCATTAACCAAGTCAGCGTAGCATTTCTAGTCTGGAAGCTAAATTTCGGCGAGCCAATAGGACCCAATACTTCCTTCTGAGAGTGTGTCGCAATCGAGAACACAGGAACGCCACAGCGACAGGTCGATCGAGTCTTCCCGTGTGCCCCAAGCTCAAGTCGTCAAATCATCTCTGTTGGTATCGACATACGTATCTGTATAATGGGTGCTGCGCTGCTCCCCTCAAAGTTAGATGCTTGTAGGGCTTCTCTGAACTATTTTCTGATGTTCAGGCCAATGTATGCCCCTCCCTCCCTCATACTTCCTATTTACTCCTCAAAATGACCTTCCTTGCCAGCAAGAGACTGTGGTTCGCATTTTACTATCCCAACATCATCTTATGATTAAATAGGGTATTTTTTAACCAGGGGCAAATGCTTCATGGAACATGGATGAGGTGGAGGAACCCTCCTACCCTCAGAGTCTCCATACATTAGTTCACACCCGATCTTGTATATTTATGGCTTAACAATGCGATTTAAATGTTATTCAATGTTATATTCAGTGGTACTGCAAAGAAATTGAAGAAAAAAACCACTGAAAGTGTAATAATTTAGCTCACTGTTGACCACAGCGAGCACGATGGTTTCGGCAACGTGTGGCGTGAGTGGCAGGTGTTCCTTACCCGTTTTGATTGCTACAAATGTGTGGGAACTATTTACAATTTTACAGTACGGACTTAGTGGGTGACTTCCCGTACTTACTTACGGGCTGTCTCGCGTCACCTTACTTTGATGTCCTCCCCAATATCGATACCATTAAAATTTCTTCCTTAGAAGCCGCATAGCTATGATGCGCATAGACATAAGGCCACTTAATAAAGTCAGTGATCATATTTGACTAACATATTTAGGCTATGGTATTGAGACCATCATATTTGACTATTGTATTTAGGCTATCATATTTTGCCTTGGTACTGTGAGCCTTGTCAGAGCTTGCGACCTTATGACATGCTTGTGAGGCATGTGAGAGTTGTGGTGAAAAGCCGAGTTTGCTGGTGTCATGCACAGCCTACCCGCCACTCAGCTAATTTGGCAAGTCACCACCTTGTTCTGGAGTACTTAATCTGTTGCAAAGGCACTAGGTGTCGTGATTATCAACAAACCCGGCCAACTCAATGGCGTTTATCATTGCATGCGCTCTCATCGTCTTGGCTAGCGCATGGATTGTGAAACGACAATATCAGGCCGCGGTGCGGTTGCCATTACCACCTGGACCACCTGGTCGTTGGCTTTTAGGAAACACGATGCCGAAGTCATAGTAAGTCTTTGTCAAGGGACATACAATATGATCTCTAACCCCCTCACGCAGTGTACCATTTCAATTTGCAAGGTGGACGGAACAGTACGGACCTGTGTTCTCACTCAAACAGGGCCCTCAAATTTTCGTGATTATTGGCCGTCACCAGGTAAGCATCAAGTAGTTCATCGTCTGGACAGACGTGAAGTGGGTCTCGTTATAGGCTGCGGTGGATATCATGGAAAAAGAAGGAGCATTCCTTGCCGATCGCCCACGTTCTATTGCAGCGCACGAGATTATATCTGACGGGTTGGGAACTCTCTTACAGGGCAGTGGTGAGAGACTGCGTCGGCTGCGCAGGTACACATCTTGTCTGTGCTAGGATGCGATCAGTGAGACTGAATATTGAGCAGGGTCTTACATGCAGGCTTGCAGCCCAAAGTTGCGGAGACCTACGAGCCCATCCAGACCAGGAATGCGATTAATATGGTTCTGGATATTTTAAATGACCCAAAGAACCACCAAAAGCATGCCACGCGGTACGAACACTAGCTCACGCTCACGCGGTACAGGGAGTAATCCGTGCATTTTAGTTATGCAGCCTCCGTGGTCATGTCCTTCACCTATGGAAAAACTACTCCGACTGCGTATACAGATCCTGAAGTCGTTGCCGTCAGGAAAGCTCTTGAGCATTTTGGTCGAGCTCTGACGCCGGGAGCGTACCTTGTGGATACGTATCCAATCCTGCGTTTCGTCCCAGGCTACCTGAGCCAGCTGAAGATGAGGCGCGAAGAAGATCGTGCCCTCTTTAATGGGCAGTTGGACGTGGTGCGAAGACAGATGGTTCGTGATTTTATTATTCTGATAGATGTGCTCGCTCACGTACTGTGAAGCATGAGGGAACTGCCGGGCCATCCTTTGCAAGGTTCATTTTGGAGCACCAGAAACAGTACCAGCTTGAAGACAAGGAACTAGCATACGTTGCAGGAGGAATGTTTGGGGCCGGTTCGGATACGGTAAGCTCTTACATTTCATCACGTCATATCTTGACAACTGTTATAGACTGCGTCTGCAATCACGATTATGACGATGGCTGCTGCCACTCACCCAGACGCACAGGCTCGCGTACAAGAGGAACTTGATGACGTCGTGGGGCGTTCTCGACGTGGGTCACACCTCTTCCTTGTTCATCGAGCCTATTGACTGGGACACTTCGTGAGTAGTGCCGACATTTGGTGATCAGGAAATGCTGCCGCAGGTTACCGCGTTCATGCTCGAGAGTCTGAGGTGGAGACCCGTCAGCCTTGGAGGTATGTCTCCTTTGAGTTGTGATGACACGATAATGAACGATGACCTTGCAGGCTTTCCGCATCGTGCGACCAAGGACATATTTTGGAAGAACTACGTTATTCCTGCAGGCGCGACTGTTATTGGCAATCATTGGTCAGTGGGCAATTCTTTTGGTTTTCTTACCTTTTCTCTAACGCTCATTTTTCAGGGCCATTGCGAACGATCCTGAGGTCTTCCCAGAACCGCACAAGTTCAATCCTCAACGGTGGATTGACGGTACAGGCCGCGTGCGCGATGATCTCCGGTTCTTCAACTTTGGCTTTGGCCGCCGGTAAATGACATCGCTCATCTCTCGACCCATTCTCACAACTCACCTGGAAATGTCAGAGTGTGTCCTGGTCAACATGTCGCAAATCGGTCTGTCTTCATCAATACGGCTCTAATTCTCTGGGCTTTCCGTCTTTCTGAGAATCCTGCAGCGAAAATTGACACGTTTGCCTTCTCGGATACTCCGAATATACATGCTGCTCCGTTTGAGATATGTTTCGAGAAGAGGATGGATGAGAGCGTGATCAGGGAACTATGTGTGCATGGGGAATAAATTTAGTTATGCTTACATAACAACGGCGCTTGTAATTAGCGCTAGTGAGCGGAAATCGTATCTTCCACCCCTGATATGTTCAGTGAGATGGTGAACTTCGTGAGCTGGGCAGACAGAAATTGTCGGGTGATAATCACCATCTTCTCGTCCAGTACGATATCCAAAAGACAGGATGCATCGTAAACTTTGTCGTGGGACACCTCCACGAAAGGGAGGCATAGCGTCACCTGCATGTCCTCCCGGCGACGTACTGATATCGTCGATTTGCTGACTACCTTGTCAATGCCACGCACCACGGCCGAGAAATTGAAGCCGGTCATGTGTAACTGGGAGGATGAATCATTTCGACCTGCGACGTGACCCGCCCATATAACACATCCTCCGACTCCAACAAGCGCAGCCCTGTCCTGCTGAACCTCTAAGAGACGAGAGTTTTGTGGACCTCGTGATGACCATGCGACCGAGAGCCCATCTTTTGCGCAATGTTGTGGGTCAGTGGAGATGAAGAAACCAGGAATATTGTCAGAAGAGAAAGTTGGGAACTTAATCTGCACAGCCAGTGATCAGATTGTGAAGCGAACACGAAGATGATGCAAGGGAGATGCAAGGAAAATGCACTGTTGTGGAAGACTTAAACAACGACCTCCAGGCCTCCCAACTTGACTAGGACTCTGGACGCCCAGTCCGTCGCAACGTTCATTCAGCATTCCTCTTTCTGTATACATCTGGATTCTGATTCAAGTGATAGATTCGTGCAGCATGTGATGTTGGAGCTGAAATGCTCCCGCGCCCAGTGGATGAGTCCCAGAACCAAAAACATACCATATCCGGCCCCTGCGAAGCACAAAACTTCAGCGACAATGCCTTACAAAAAGATCAAACCAGGCGGCATCGAACGCATTCAATGGCTGGCACAGTACTAACATCGAGCACATCTTGCGCGTGTCCGGTGAACAGCAGATCATAGGGTGGCTCATTTCGAGTTCTGTGACTCGAAGAGGGGCACGCAGGTCGGAGAGAGGTCGGAGAACAAAAAAAGAGAAGTGCGTGCCATAACATTGTCGCCGGATGGCAAGATAGTAGCAAGCGGGAGTCCCGATGGCGAAGTGAGATTGTGGAACATCGACACAGGCAAGGTCATCAAAAAATGGACGGGGCACACAATGGCAGTGATATCTGTCTGCTGGAGTTCAGACAGAAGGCGAGTAGTGAGCGGATGGATGGGAAATTCAGAGTATGGGATGTCAAGAGCGGCAGAACAATCCTGGAAAGGCGGGGGGATCCACGAACCCGATTTGCTACTCACCCGATGCAAAGACGATTGCCACCCCGAGCGGGAACAACTTGAAAGTCTGGGATGCCAGCACAGGCAACACAACACTCCAGAGATACGGTTTAGTCACGTGCCTAGTGGAGATCGACACCGTCACGTGGACACAAACAGTCAAAAACTCCCTGGGTAGTTTTTCACGGTAGATGCAATTTCATTATCTCCATCACACGAGACAGTGCAACTATGGATCCTCGAAACAAATCAGCCCATCGGAATTCCACTCCACCATGAAGACTGGGTGAGATGCTCGACCCTTTCTGCGGATAGAATGTTCCTCATCACTGGCTGCTTGGTGATGAATGACCCCATACACAAATGGGATGTTTCCGCTATTGTCAACGAAGCTGACCTTCCGTCTAACAATGTAAGCTTGGATACATCTCATTCTTAATTGCACTGACAATGTATCTGCCTCTCCAGGTTGAGGCTACACGGCAACCAGCCCCAAAGATCAGAGGTGCTCATCAAATACCCCAGGATTTTTTGACGATGCATGAGGTGCTGATGTATGTCAGTGATCTCCATCTATAATTGAGTGCTTTGACTGATATGATGTCAGTTGTCTAGCCCGCGTACTCAATCCTATGGTCAACATAACCTCCACACACCACCCCCACATCGACTCACCGTCAGCCGCTTCCCCTCATTTTGGCGCCGCCACTTCAATCGACACGGGGCGACTGAACGTGGCACCCAAACCTGGTCAAGCCCTTTCAACTGGACTAGAAACCTAGTCTCTGGCCTGCTGCGCTCACGAGATGGATCGGACATCCAGTTGCGAGAGCCGCCAGTAGTCGAGGTCCTGTGTACAGCAGGCAAGCCTGTGCATTTTCCCCTTTCTCTGTACTTCTTTATCACTGACTCCTTTTTACGCAGAGGAACTATCATGCAAGAAAGAAGAAGCCAGCTGCCAGCTCGTCTCGACATTCCAATACTCATACCACCCAGCAACACACGACAACCCAAGCAGGGGCCAGGGCATACCACCACCATCACACCAATCACCTCCCAATGCCACTGTCTCGACACTTCCCACCGTCGCTGGTGCCACGGGGACAATCTCGCGTCCTCATATCCCAATTACTGGATGGCGCGCTTGTCTCATGGCCTTGGTTTGCTGCATGCCTATTCAGAACGCAGACCAGCTCGTCTGATCGTAGCGTTCATGGGGCTATTGAAAGTTTGGCGCGCAGTGCTACTTTTAAGGCCAGAAGCACTTAAAGCCCTTAAGAGTCCACGCGCTATGTAAACAACTTATTCCTCTGTCAAACATGACACTCCTTAGCAGATTAACTGTCGGGTATACATCGATGATAGACGTGTTCAATTACATGCCTTCGGGACCGAAGATCGTCAGTATCAGGATGCTATGTGTTGATACCGTCGTCGCTGTGGTATTTGACATGCAGACCGTTTATCTGCGATTAGAGTCCTACTGTGGACAGAGACCTGTTGGTGATCAGAGCAGTTACTATATTCCAGAGTTATTGTACGTGCCTGTCTGCCTGTGGTACCTGATCGTGTCACGGTGGAGGTACTGCTCTGAGTATTTTTCTGAGGCCTTCATAAAATATTGGAACTGTACAATATTGAATAGTTACTATACACTAAGATACACGATGTTACTGATCCTACGGTCAACCAGTACGGCTTGGGTAACTACAAAGGAGTAAACGTACCTTCACTCTCGCATAGAAAACCAAGGAAAGGCAAGAATGAATGTGCGCATACTGAGTGAATACATCAGAAACATCCGGAATAAACTAAAAATGAAGGAGTGCATGTCGAGTTTGTGGGTTACGTCCAACAGGACGCGTAGTGGAAATATATCGTCGCCGCCCGCAGCGTTCGTGAACTGTCGCAAATTCATTGAGGGCTACCCCCCGTTTGGTCGCTGTTCTTGGTATTCCTTGTTCGTCCCTTTCCAAATTCCGATTGACCCAAAACACACCTACGTCGAGGTTCATCGACGCGCATATCGACTGCTGGTCCGTATCCGCTCCCCGTAATGCCAAAACATCCAGGTTCTGCAGGTACGATCAGTGAGGGTGGCGATGGGGGCAACAAAGTGGACGTACGCAGGACAGCCAATCACGATCGCCACAACTGCGAGAACAGTATTACCTTTCCCAAACCCAAGTGCGTCGTACATTGCTGGAGCAAATAAGGGAAATACAAAGCCTGCCAGTGACCGCAGGCAAATTATAGCAGCGATCGCTGAATACGGAGGATGTCAGATAGGTAACACGGGAACGAAACTGTATGTACCGGAAGCGGCATAAAGCGTAAAGCAATCAACGACATAGGCCGTTATACACTGGAAGTTCAGAATGATGCCTGCTCCTACAAGCATGATACCCTGTCCCAAACCGTCAGTACATAAACAGTGCTAGGAGAATCGAACCAACAATATCTGGAGCTATCCAATGGGTATGGGCTTCAGAAGTCCAGCCTACGATCAAGCACCCTATGGGAAGTAGAAGAGATCCAGGAATCAAAGCAGCTGATGGGTACACTATATGAGCACTTGAGAAAGGAGGTACTAGAACAATATGACGAACGCAATCTGAATTCCGGCTTCCCAACTCCGTGTTTACTCCTAAAATGAACGTAGACTTTGTCCATCGCTTTCGCATTTAATTGGGACGCTCCAGTCATCCCTATGCCAAGCGCAATATAATGAAGGCCGGCGATTCCGACCGACTGCTGGTATACGCCTTGAAAGATTGATGGTATCGTCGTCAAAAAAACTGAGAGACCATGTGAGATCACGTCTGTGGGAGAATAGATGACTTACGATAAAGTGTCCCATACAGATACGCCATGTAAACGCCGAAAAGCTGCACGATCGGTTCACGGAAAAACAGTTCGAAAGGGCGACTGAGTGATGTGGTCATGATGGTCCTCCAACTATATAATCAACGTCCTCAGATATCGTCTTATAGGGATTATGAAAGGTCTTACGAGCGATCTTGACACTCGAAAACGGTGCGAATTTCTTTGTATGAGGCTTTTTCATCATCCATCGATCTGCGAATACGTTCTGCCTTCCTTTCCAACAAGAGGGGCGCGTAAGCTGGACACAATTAATAAGGATCAGCGGATCATGGCCAGTCAATTACTCACTCTCTTGGAGTAAAAACATTCCAACGACTTGAATGGCTGCATCCACAATGGAGGTAGACCAAAACTGTCAGAGAAATTAGATCGGTCCTCCATTGATGGAAGCATCGCATACCACCCATCTCCAGGTCGAACGTTCAGCGATCCTGGTGAAGAATTAGACAGTGTCATTGAACTCGTAATAGCCACAAACCAGGCGCCTGTGATAGGTCCCACGACGGGGCCCAATAACGGAGCTAAGGAATAAATGGCGAGAGCTTGTCCTCGTTCGTCTGGTCGCCAGCAGTCACCTACAACACCGCTGCCAATCTGAAAAGAGAAGTTATTCAGGACAAGTACTTGCTAAGTAATAAATTTGAACTTTACCGACATAGGCGCGCTGCCTCCGAGGCCAGCGAGGAATCGGAAGGCAAGAAGCTGGGACTCTGTCTGTGCGAATCCACATCCAATATTCCATGCTGCCAATTCAATTTAATGGAGAAGAAAATATAGATCAACCTGTAAAGACCACATACCAAGATACCATAGATTTGACAATTGCAATACGCGTGAGCGGCCATAAATTTCACTCAGTGGACCACAAATCAAAGGCCCCATTGCTGGTATGTGAGTTGTTGATCAGCGGGGTATCTGTCATCCGTCAAATCCACCTACCATACGCGAGCACAAAGATAGATGTCGTGAGTGCAAGTACGATCTCATTGCTGATCCCGAATGCAGAAGCTACCTGGCCAGTAGCGGGCGCAATCATCGAGGAAGAAACTGGACTGATGAAAGTAAACGATGATACAATTGCGGTCGCAGCCCATTTGCGTCTAAAGCTCCAACTGTGCAAAAACTATAAGTCCAATGGCCATGCTGCTCTGCTCACCGTGGCGCAACGCACTTTTTAGGATTTTGAGGGTCATCTGGGCCGTCCCAATCAACAATCAAAACATCTACCAGTGTGACACTCATTGTCGCAGGCAGCTCGTTGTTGTGCGGCTTCTGGAGATTATGTTCTGGAGTATGTTGGACTGGGTTCGGTGCATGATCGCCTGGTAGAGTTTGTGTGAGAGACACAGAACTTGAGTCTTCTAGCATGCCAGTCACGGACGCAGGGAGTTGGGTTATGGCGGACATGTGCAAATCATATTCACGTGGTAGTCCCTTTCTTATAGGTAAATGCAGGGATATTCACGTTAGTAATGGGTTGACTGTCGATCGTATTCGAAAACCTTTCACTCGAACGAGGAGTGTAGTGAACAGGCCCGAATTCTGTTTTCGTTAGCGGAGTGCTTACCTTCAAGTTGAATCAACTTACCTGCGCTTGGAGTCGGATGAGTCCTGCGCAGAACTCGTTGTCGGTGCATACCCATCTCCTGTAAAGCCCACCAAGGCTGACACGCAAAAGTGACCAGGGACTACTTTGCAAGTGAAACTGCCAAGCCTTTTTAATTACGTTGACCGGACCCTATTGCTTACCAAATCTCGATCGTCTAGTCAATGTAGCACTGCCACGATTTTGGGTCTCCTACCATGGATACCCAAGTTTTGCAGGTTCTCGTACCCATAGGGCCGTACCCGCGCGGGTGAGTAGGCACCTGTGTCGTACCCTACTTCATGCCACAGCCTACACGGTGCCATGGCGGACGGTGTTACGAACTTCAGCACTAAGTTGCACTATTAGGTCCGGCCAAAGGAATTTTGAAAAACATGTTGGCAGTTTCACAGGACCCCTGATAATGCCTCCCTCCGCCAGCCTGGGTTCCAAAGGCATTATCAGGGGTCCCAGTTTTACTTACGAAGCACGTCGCAACCAGCAAAGAGCTTGACACATCTGACGATGACTGTCAAGAATCTCGGCCTGAGTCAATCACCCTTAGCGCTTTCCCCGAGTTCCCGAAATGGAGTTAGCTACCATCCCTGTGTTGTTTCGAACCAGTGATTGGGATTGGCTTTGCTATTGAACCAGAAGGGTCACGGTGACTTTCGAATGCGTTGTTGTGTCGATTACAGTCCATTCTCTGAAACAGTCCGAACAACAGGCTGGTCACCTTACCCCTGACTAGTACTTTGGCGGAGCTGCAAAATTGTAGGTGTAGTTCTGGACAGATATCTGTTGGCGGTGAGCTGAGAGAGCTGCTTGTAAGCTTGGGGGCAGAACTGGGCAGAACGTTTCAGTTGTTATCTTATCGTATGAATACCGCATCAGATTGTATAGCCTGTATCTAGTTGGTATATACTATGCATATCCTATGTCGTCGGTCAATTATCATTAATGGAGAAATTGCCACCATATGGTGGACTTGCAGCAGACAATAATTCGTGAGCTGTCGTAATCCATGCCCCATTTCAGTCGCTCCTCAATTCGTCTTAAGTCATCACCGGATTCACCGCGCATATCGACTGCTGTTCCGTATGTGCTCCCCGTAATGCCAGAATATCCAGGCACTGTAGTATAACCATTCAGGGCGACAATGGAAGGAACAAAATGAAGACGTACGCAGGACAGCCTATGACGATTGCCACGATTGCCAAAATAGTATCGCCCTTCCCGAACCCGAGTGCTTTGTACATTGCCGGAGCAAACAATGGAAATCCAAAGCCCGCTAGTGACCGCAAAAAGGAGACAGCGGCCAGAGCTGAATATGAAAATTTTGAGAAGGGTAACACGTGAACAAGATAATACGTACCGGAAGCGGCATGAAGCGTAAAGCAATCAACGATGTATGTCTGGATACACTGGAAATTCAGAATGATGCCTGCTCCCACAAGCGCGATCCCCTATTAAAACCGTCACTAGAGAAACATCACTAGGAGAATCAAACCAACAATATCTGGAGCCATCCAATGAGTATGGGCTTCAGTAGTCCAGCCTACGATCAAGCACCCTATTGGAAGTAGAGCTGATTACGAACAAATTGACGGTCCTGCGTGGACAGCTGAGCAGAGATCCGGGAACCATAGCAGCTGATGGTACAATTATATGAGCACTCAAGAAAGGAGGCACTAGAACAATATGACGAACGCAATCTGAACTCTGGCTTCCCAACTCCACCGTTTTTACTCTTGAGATGAGCGTATACCTTGTCTATTGTTTTCCCATTTAACTGGGACGCCACAAACAATCCTATGCCAAGTGCAGTGTAATGAAGGCCAGCGATTCCTACCGGCTGCTGGTACACGCCCTGAAAGATCGATGGTATCGTCGTCAAAAAGACTGAGACTATATGAGATCACATTCGTGGAGAATAGAATGCCTTACGATAAAGTATCCCGTATAGATACGCCATGTAAACACCGAGGAACTGCACTATTGGCTCATGAGCGAAGAGTGCAAAAGGACGACTGAGTGCTGTGGTCATGATGTTCCGCCAACTAAATAATCATCGTCCTCAGATACCATCTTGTAGGAATTATCAAAGGTCTTACGAGCGATCTTGACCTTCGAAAACGGTACGGATTTCTCTGTACGGCGCTTTTTCGGCATCCATCGATCTGCGAATCCGCTCCGCCTTCCTTTCCAACAAGAGGGGCGCGTAAGCTGGACACAATTAATGAGGATCAGCGGTTCGCGACCAGTCAATTACTCACTCTCTTGAAGTGAAAACAATCCAACGATTTGAATGGCTGCATCCACAATGGACGTAGACCAAAACTGTCAGAGAAATGAGAAAGAAGGTCTGAAATTTGCAGAAGCATCACATACCACCCATCTTCATGTCGAGCGTTCAGCTATCCTGGGGAAATTTAGATAGTGTCATTGAACTTGGAATAGCTACAGACCAGGCGCCTGTGATGGGTCCCACGACGGGGCCCAATAGTGGAGCTAAGGAGTAAATGGCGACAGCTTTTCCTCGTTCGTGTGGTCGCCAGCAGTCTCCAAGAACGCCGCCGCCAATCTGAAGAGGGAAGCTATTCAGAAGAGATGCTTTCGATTTTGAAAAAACTCAAACTTTACCGACAAAGGTGCGCTACCGCCCAGGCCAGCAAGAAATCGGAAGACGAGAAGCTGGGATTCTGACTGTGCGAATCCACAGACAAGATTCCATACTATCATCTCAAAAATGAGGGTGAGAGTATGGGTTAGATTGTAAAGGTCACATACCGAGATACCATAGATTTGCCAATTGCATAACTCGTGACCGTCCGTAAATCTCACTCAGTGGACCCAGAAACAATGGCCCCATGGCTGGTACGTAGTTGGATTGATCAATAGGGTATCTGGCGCCCACCAAATTGGCTTACCATATGCAAGCACGAAGATGGATGTTGTGAGTGCAAGTACCACATCGTTGTTAATCCCGAAGGCGGAAGCTACTTGGCCAGTAGCGGGAGCGATCATAGAGGACGAACCTGGACTAATGAAAGTAAATGATGATATGATTATTGTCGCGACCCATTTGCATCTATTGCTCCAACTGTGCAAAAACTGTAAGCCCAACAGCCGTACTGCTTTGCTCACACAACGCACTTTTTAGGATTTTGAGGGTCATCTGGGCCGTCCCAGTCAACAATCAAAACATCTGTACTGTACGTTATCTCAAGCAGCTCGTCATTGCCAGTGTCATACGGCTTCTGGGTATGACTCTGTTCTGGAATATGATGGCCTTGGTTTGGCGCGTGATCGCCTTGTAAAGTTGGCGTAAGAGACAGCGAGCCTAGTATGCCTTGTCCCCCGTCAGTCACGGACGCAGGGATTTGATTTGTGGCGGACATGTGCGACTGACATCCACATAGTCCTGCCCGCCTACTTATAAGTAAATGCAGGAGCCGGTTACTGTCGACAATTACAAAGCGGCTTGCTAAAATCCAGAGTTGAACAAACAGGCCCCTGTCATTACCATGGTGTTTACCTCGAATCAACTTCCGCGGGTTGGATAGGACCCTGCCACAGTCGCTTGATACATTCCAGATTAGTGTAACTTGGCCACCTGCAAGCAGCAGTGGGACCATTCAGGCACATCATCGGCCGATAGTCATACTAATCCACAAACTCGATAACAGGAGTGACAGAAGGCGATAAGGGCAACCTAAACTTTACAATTAACTGACCAAGATCTTGCCAAGAGTCTCGACTTTAGCGCCTTCCCTGTCGCCGAGTTCCCGGTTGCACGTAATAGTGAGGAGTAATAAGTACTTACAAGCACTACCTACTACATGGGTGAATTGTCCATTGCACCTGGTAAACTGGTGAACTGTTGTCGGGTGATTTTGTGTCACCGTCTGTTTAGTCAACCATTTTAGCGTCAACGTTACCTCCGACCATGTCGGAGCCAGTTGAACAACTCTGCTACTAGTTGCCTTCACCTTGCCTTCACCGCCTTCCAATTTGGTCAACGATGGCAAACTTGACGAGTACCAAGCATTTAATGCATCAATTTGCAAACTAACGTCAACACTTCTCAACACTTTTCTCTATTTCAGCTGCGAGTTATATACCACCAGCCTCTGCGGTCAATGGTAAGTGTTTCGTTCATATCTTATTGCTGTCTCTGACTCTCAATCACAAGTCGACTGTCTTCTCCCACACCTCAAACCGACGATCCACGCAGTGATCACCGGTCAAGATTCGGCCTCTCCTGCTTCAGTTTGAAAGGAAATTTACGAATTCTCTGTCGACCACCGCCACAGATCAGCCTCTGGAATATTCAGTCTGCATACCTAAAATCAATGGGTCTGTGTTCAAGCTTCGAAATTTAGCTCTCACAGGCTTTAAAAACTGACACCTGACTCGGATCTTTCAAAATGTATCTATGAAGCCGTCTCAGTCCAGTGACTAACAGAG
The DNA here is from genome assembly GCA_016628065.1 of Suillus lakei. Classification (NCBI taxonomy): domain Eukaryota; kingdom Fungi; phylum Basidiomycota; class Agaricomycetes; order Boletales; family Suillaceae; genus Suillus; species Suillus lakei. The sequence goes on along the minus strand of JABBWA010000188.1, from coordinate 77,610 downwards.
GCCAAGTAACAGAGAGTACTTACCAGCCACTCACGTCGTAGGACAGGTCACAGTCTTGCAAATTGCCTGTCATATCCGAGATCAGAAATTGCAGGTGGTCCTTCGTGCACGCAACTATTGACTAATATTTCTTTCGGCGTGAGTTGGACACGGAGTAGATTTAAATCATTTCATTTGTTGTTGCTTTGGGCAGGCCCCAATACCCAGCTGCAAATTGAGCGGACAGTGAAAACATCGCATCTCTGATTTCTAGACAATGACCCGGCGACAACATTCAATACCTCTTACTCATACGGCATGCCACGCGCCGCTACGATTCTATTTAGTATATTTCTTGAGATGATAGACTCACGAGAGCATACGTTTGAGTGTGTGGTGACCTGTTACCACTCCGCCACCGTTTGGCTGCCAAGCCGTGGCGAAAGCAAGGTACCAGCAGTGTAATGTAAGAACGTAATGACAAGACCTCAGAAACCTCGTCGGCTGGTGAGTTACACTTCTGTGACATAGCGAGGTAACAAACCTCTTGACTTTGTACATACCACGTGAACATCGTTGTCGACGTCTTTCCCATCCTCGCGCTTCACTAGCACTCTTCCCCGCCGGCCCACCAGCCCTTGTCCTGCGCCAATGGTTCCAACCAACAGCAGGCTGGTGCCAGCAATGTCAACATGTCCCATTCTCTTTGCAGTGTCCGGAATTAGAACTGCATCCTCCTGCAAAGCTTTCTTTGTTCCCTCCTGTTTTGCAGCTGTATCTCACAACTACTTATCAGTATCTACTTTGTCTGGTCCTTTGCAGTCATAATTTAATCATATTTTGAGTCAGCTCTCGCTTGCGCCCACCCAGCTTTTCATTGAGTTGGATGGTACAGAATCAAATCACATTGAAAAGTATGCTATAATACACATTAAAGTTGTACATGGGGAGTATGGACACTAAGGACTCGAGGTCGGCCGGCATGATTGAGATGGGGGATGGGATCGGCAGGCGGCAGAGGTCATCAGAAGGGGTGTGGCGCAAGGGAAGCGCTCGCCGCTCATCTTCGAGAACAGACGATACGCCTGAACCAGATCGACTCAGGATACTCATCTGGCAAATAACGATCAGTGGCTACAAGCCTAATTCAGCATCTGGAGTGTTGGACTTACCACCGGTCTACTGGAGGCAGAATTTCCATAGTGGATTTTTGGCGCTGGGAGGACACGCCCCGTGACTGAAACGATGGCCAGCGACGAGGTGGAATACAAAGAGTAAGTTGGAATCAAACAACCAAAAATGATCACACAGTTTCGGGGGTCCATCGGCCTCAATTGACGAGAGCTCGTCGGAGGTCACACATCACCGCATACGTTTTCACATGACGCTCACTTACTCACAGTCCTCGTTTATGGTATCTTTGTGCAATCCATTCCCATTCATCTCCTACTCGAAACGAAGGCTTCATTGCTACTGTTTACTGAGCATAGTATATTTTTCCTTCCTTTTCGAAGATGATGGGTGGTGAGAGTCTATCTATATGGTTAAGTAACAGAGGGACAATCATACGGAAGGGGGTCACGGAAGGGCAGGGAAGCGAACTGAACAGGAGTGCTCCAAACCTGATCTTTACCCGTTGTCTTGCCGATTCGTGCTGGCCGCTTATTCGCCATCTAGGATTCTGTGTCATCATCTAATCTCATAGATATACTCCACCCAATTCTCAGACATGTTATCTGAGAATTATTCAGGTATGATTCTGAACTGATCTGGTACTTACATTCATGAGCATAGGAAGAGTGGTCCATCGCTTCCCGCACGATGGATCTCACGATGATAGCATGCGTCACTGCTTCACGCAAGTAATCACGTCAATAATTTTCAGGACGCGCTGTATGTAATCTGTTCATCCCCATTTCGGTCGCTTCTCTTTTGATGTCCCTTGTTCTTCCCTGACCAAATTCCAACTAATACTAATACACGCGTTCAGGTTCATCACGACTGCGATTATGGACTTTCCTAACTGCTCTCCGTAATGCCAAAATATCCAGGGTCTGCAGGGACAATAGGGGAGCTCAAAGTTGAACGCTCACGTTTATGCTTATCGTTGCTTACGCTTACAACCCCCCGTTCTCACTGATTTGTACTGTTGAGTAAACAAGTCAAAATACGTCCGTTTGAAGTCTGTTTACGGTTACCGTGGTACTTTGCCAGCGCTAAGATATATACTGGGGGCTTTGGCGACAGGGGATCGTCCCTGTAGATAGCGTGTTTGTCGAATCATCAGGACACAAGCAATATCACAATTAAGAAGCAAAGCAGCATCTTCTGGTGCCAATTCTGGATTGGCGAGGGTGCGGAGGACCATGGACAACAGATATGCACGGAGATACTGTCGGGACCGCAGGAAGGAAACAGCGGCCAGCGCTGAACATGAAAGGTGCGAAACAGGTGCGATGGAAACACGAGAAAACATGGTCAAGAAACTCAACACGACCATGGGTGAAATATCCAATGACTTGTTGAATCGCACTCGCTACGCGAATGCGAGCAAGATGGAAGATGAGAAGTCTCATTGAATTGTTGAGCACGTTCTTTCAGACATTCATCGTAATCCCTTGATTAACATCATCATCGCAGTCAGAGTCGAAGATCAGGTTACCGAGCACCATCTATCTGGGGAGGAGGCATTGCCTCGGGCTCGTGCAGACTATTAAAATGATGGCTTGCCAGCTGACAGCCTGCAGATGAAGGGCTTGCTTGTTGCGGCTTATGAGACGACATCCAGTGAGTTGATCTCTTCCCCTGCTATCATGTTGGCTAACCTTCTGTTCGCAGTCAGTCTCACGGTGGGTCTACAATAATTCAATAACCTCCGTATACATTATTCATGTATTGACTGGTATGCACTCGTCGAACTATTGCAACACCCCGATGTCTAAAAGACTCAGAGAGGAACTGTCTGCATTTGGTGGTGATCCAACGTATGAACATTTGAAGATAGACTTCCCATACTTGGATGCAGTTGTCAATGAAACCCTATGACTCCATCCTCCGGTACCCGAGCACACCCGTCTTGTAAGCCTCGCGCGTGTTTATGTGTGGATAGAGACCCTGACGGCCGGTCTAAAGGCAGCCGCAGACGGCGTTATATCCCTCTGAGCGAACCTGTGCGCACGGCGTCTGGCCGACAGTATATCTGTAACACAGGGGTCGTCGATCTCAATCTCAATCGGGGCAAGTAGTCGCTCGTATGCCCTCTGGCGACCTGATGCAAAGCAATTCAAGCCTGACCGTTGGCTGATTCAAGTGGGCATCAGTGGGAAAGCTGAGGAAATCCACGGTCACGGGCACTTGCTAATACTTGTCGACGGCCCGAGGACGTGTCTCGGAAAAGAGTTTGTAGTTGTGGAATTAAAGGTGATTACCACAAACGACCCAGTATTGATTTGACTAACTGCCGCATAGAAGGTTTCGTCCATCCTGGTGAAGAACTTTGTGTTTGAGATGCAGGATGGACCAGAGACTCAGGTTGAGGTTGCCGGGGGTATTTTACCTCGTCCGCGGATGGTTGGAGAGAATAGTACCAGAGTGCCGCCTACGCATCCGTCGGTATGAATGATTGGTAGCGCCACGCCAACAGATTGAATCCGAATACTGCTATGTTTTCCTCTTTATCCGCAACCGGAACTTTTTTTAAAAAAAAAAATAATCTGATTATTGTCCTTTGGGGTATGCTACCCTATGTTGGACAGTACTGACTAGTCTAGGGGGCCCCTGTGCCCCGCGCCTCATCTCCAAGTTTGCAAATGCCCCAGGATGGGACGTACCCCCTGGTCCGCCGTTCCCGCCGGCCGTTTTAGTTGCACAACTTATCGAAGATGGGCCAACTGTTCTACAAATGTAACCGGAACTTTCGCCAATAGTACCGCCTATTTTCACCCTTATATTAGACAGGTGCTGCTTGTCTCAACAGAGCAATTAAAGCTTTGTATTACTCGCTTGCCCATGTAGCTACAATCAGGCATGCGGATGAACGTCAAAAGTTGGTCCGTCGTAAACAGTAGTGGTCCAAACGATCATGTACATCACTGCCAACTTTCACATGCATGTACTGAGACTTAAAAATGCTCATCCTCTTGGATTTGTGCGTCCATTTGCGGGTTTGACCTTACAGTCCATCTATAGTACACTGTATGAGACATATCACCATCCCTTTGCTTCGTAGTCTGCCAGCGTGTCCTTCGTTGTCTCTGCGATAGTTCGGTACTTGAGCCCGAGGATCCGTGCAGCCTTCGCGGTGTCGTAGTAAAGAAGGTGCACAGTGGAGGGGTGTCCAGTACCAGCACCGGGGTTACCCTTCGGCAGACCACCTGTTGCAAGTTTCGGTGGCGGCGAGATTGTGTTAGCAGCATCAACTACGAGATATCATGTGAATAATAGAACAGCGGTACAATGAAGTGCACCTACTGAAATCTTGCCATTTCCAGAGTCCTGGAGAGGGGTAAGTGTCTGATCATTGCTGGATGGACGGAGCTACCGTACCTGCACTAATGATAATTCGCTCGCCACCTGCAGCTTCCTTCCCGAGCGAGATGACATGCGCTTCGGCAAGGTCGCGCACGTCGATCCAGGCTGTACCGACGGAAGCAAGCAACTCGTTTGTTGCTCCGCTGGAGTTTGGATGGGCGACATGGTTGTAGAACAACTTCGCGGAAGTGCCCAATGCCGACGCTGCTGTGACCGCATGGATAGCGGGCTGTCATGGAAGTTGTAGGAGTCAATAGGGGAAGCCAATGAGAAGCACATTTCCGACATACCCCAAAGACCTGTCATTGAGAAGTGGGTGAGTTCGTTCAAATTCTCGAGATTGAAAAATAAAACTCACAAAAGGTGGATTGAGAACGGTGAGATCCCAGCCAACATTGGCTTTATGTTTATTCCAGAACTCCCAAGCCGCTGCAAGCATGTGAGTATTTCCAGTTCACGATGAGTTCTCCGGGTGACCATACCCTTCTCAGCGAGAGTCTTTGATGCACGATACTTCATCATATTAGGCGCTTCACGACCTTTTTCCCTCACAATTTCCAGACATTGCTCGTTCCAGTCCAGTTCGGAGAAAGTACATGGCGTTGATGTTTCGTGCAGAATCGCAGCTCCTGATGAAGTAACCACGATACGCTTGACAGATTGGCTGACGCGATGTCGATTAACAAACAGTGGCCACCCTCGGACGACGAGAAAGTACCTACCCATGCTTGAGAGCACTCTTCAGAATTCCAACTGTGCCATTGACTGCGGGATTGATAAGTTCTAAGAACAGGTGAATAAAAATCAAGGCATAAATTCGTCTCAATGTACCATCCGGGTCATCCGCGTTCATGTGGAAAGGCGAGGCTGTGTGCTCAATGGCATCGACACCTTTAACTGCCTCATCAAAGGCTCCTTCCTATCTCAAATACATCACAGTAAGGTTCCGCGCGATCAATTTATTGTCTATACGCACCTTTGTGATATCTTCGACAATGACCACCTCGTGCTTATCACCATACGAGCTGAACAGTTGCCTGAGGTGTGCTGCTTTTTCCTCGGATCGGATTGTCCCACGGACAGAAAAACCCTTCTCAAGAAGGGCGCGCACGACCCAAATTGCGATATAGCCATTCGCGCCAGAGACGAGAACCTTGCAAGGAGGTTTCACAGTTGGCATGATGAAGCGTTTTGGGAAGGGGAAAAGATAAGGCTTGTTTATGCTCTGAACGGCACGCAATATACTTATACCTGCACCGTCCTTATTAATATCTGGCGGAAGTCAAGTTCCCGGATTTACCTTACATGTGATGCTTTGAAGCGCTTTGATTAGGACTCTAATAGAAGTTCTGCGTTCATTAACGTGGCTCCCGGCGGCCGGCCACGGCCCGCACAGCGCACTCTGAGTCACGCATTCACAGTTCTCTCTTAGTACAAGCAGCGCCGTCTCAGAATCGACAGCTTGCCTCATAGGCTCATAGACGGACTGGCCTAGCACTCTAACTCAAAAGCTAGACTTCTCTGGACTTCAACAAACCGTGATTCGCCTGTGCACGTAACGTGTGATGAACTCCAATTACTATTGGACGTCCGACTCGAAGCTCGGAGTCGACCTTTCGGCGGAACTTCAATGTTGTCAATCTGCTGGATATGAGCTGTAGCTCAGTTTATTCACAGGTGAGTGCTCTGGAGTTGCTCTCCATCCCAGTGGCCTGGGAGCTTGGTGGTGTTGAGCACGGCCGACTTGAACAACTTTAGTATTTACCAGCTGCACCTAGGGCAACCTGCATCTCCACCTTGACGAGTGATATGTACTAAAGTACTATCCCTTCAGGTGCAATCAGCACCCCAGAGAAGTCGACAGGTCACACACTCTTGCTACTACTGGTCGCCGTCTGTCACATCTCGCCCTGCGAACGAGCGCAACTGCCGACTTCAGCGTGGACAAGCATGTCCTCCCAGGTTATCGTAACGTGGATCTCCGGAACTTGACTCGTCGTTGAGCGGCCAGTGCGCATTAATATTGCATCAGGCTATTGCGGGAAACCGCTAGAGGTCACCGCAAAGGCAATCATAGCGCAGATAATGATTTCCAAAGGCGCCAGGACGGAAGCCGTGACGTACCTCACGAGACTACATATCAGACTAGTTACCTGAATAAATTATATGTAGTGCACTTTATGATTCGGATTGACCAGTCCAACGACATGGCATATGTAGCTGTGACGACGAGGCGTGTGGTAATAATGTACATGAAGGACAGTTTGAAACATAGCAGAGTGGGTGGCACAAGTACTAGCTAGTGAAGGATGAGAAAATCATGGGCTAATGACAATCATCTGTGTATTCAGGAGAAATACAACCAATAAAGAGCCAGAAGCGAGTCCAGAGTCCAGGGTGTCTTATCATGGCATGAGGGTGGGAGGGTGTTGAAGTTGTAGCTGCGGTGGCATCGCCGATGGCAGGTGTGGTGGACGACGACGAGACGACAGTCTGCGGTTGCGAAGATGGCTGGGCCTGAGTTGCTGCACCGGATTGCTGAGTGACATTAGGCTTGGGAAGTCGTGAGCTGCCCGCAGTAGAGTTCTTTGAGTGTAATGGTTTCGTTTTCTGTTTTTGTTTCTCCTTTGCTGCAGCAACCTCCGCCGCTGAAACAATCCTCTACGTGATATCAGGTCGAGTTGAATGTTCGAGAAAGAGAAAGAACATACACGTTTGTCCTTTGCATACGGAACTTCCACAACTGCAGGGCTGGGCCCTTGCAACTCGATGTCTTCACCGCTTCGTCTGCGCCGTTTTAAAAGGTTTCGAACCCAGTCGAGAGGAGAGGACGGTGATATATCATGGGCATTGGAGGGGGCGCGGTGGAATAGGCGACTAAGAAGCGTGCTTCCTTGCGGTGCTGAGGAGGAGTGGGCACGGCTTCCTGCAGAGATCTGAGAACACGGAGGTCAGGAAACAAAATCAAAGTGATAGTGATGACGTACATTAGAACGACCTGGTGGGGCGCCATCGAAAAAACCTTGGGGCACCCGATAAGCAGGCGGACGTTGCTGGACTGGACGTCGTGTAGCATTAGCCTAGATTGTATATGTTTTAACACAACCAGATCTTTTTGTGAAGGTGCCACATACACGGAGTGCTGACTTGTTGGCCATTGAGGGCGAGTTCAGATCTTGGACGTTGATAAAATGAGGTAGGAGTACTCACCTTTGGATCTGACAGAAGGTCGTCGAGGCCCGCTTCTTTAATGATCGCAGCAACATCCCATGTGTATGCGTTTTTGTCATTGCAACCGGTTGCTGGTAGCTTTCCATCCGCGGAAAACGACACACAGCATACACTATCTGCATGGTGGAGGGGAGAATTGATAGGCTGACCGTTGTCGAGGTTCCACAATCGCGCTGTGTTGTCGTCTGATGCGCTTGCGAGGATGCGGCCATTTGGAGAAATTGCAATGCCCCAGACATTGTTGGTGTGCTCATCCAGAACCGCAAGCTGCTTCCAAGTTTTGACATCCCATGTCCTAATCGAGTTATCGCCTGACCCGGAGATAAGTGTTTTCCCGTTGGGGGTCCAGGCCAGGCAGGTCACCCAACCTGTGTGTCCTTTGAGAGTCGTGACCAGCTCGCCTGTCTTGGAATCCCAGATTTCGATGGGGCAGCCTTCGCCCCTGTCCCATCCACCAGTGGCAAACATAGTCATGTTTGGTGAATAAACGGCTGCCCACACTGATTGGTGCCCCGTCTCGATTGGTGCGAGGATTGTCTCTCCCTTCTCCACGTCCCATTGCCTTGCTGTCCCATCTCTGGATCCACTTAACACTCGCCGACCATCTCAACTCCAGCAGACAGACCACACTGTCTTTGTGTGCCCCGTCCATTTTCCGATGAGCTTGTATGTGCCAATGTCCCACAACCTCACAGCACCATCCCGACTCCCGCTAACCACTTTCTTCCCGTCCGGAGACAACGCTATTCTCCACACTCCAGTTTCTCCGTCTCTCCAGTCTTCTCCTATTTGTTTCCGGCTCTTCAAGTTCCACACTCGGAGCGAGCCGTCCTCTGAACAAGTCATCATCTGTTCTCCGCCTGGCAGGTGTATGGCGCCGTTGACCCATCCGGTATGTCCTTCAAATTTCTGGCGAGGTCTTATCCCTGATGTGTCTTTCGTTTTGGTGGTGGGTGAATCCATGTTCCAGAATTCTTACTACCGTCATCTCAGCCTTCATCCATCAAATTCCAAAAACATCACTTACGAAGATAACAACGACGGGCGGACAGGAGGGCACAATGGGCGTTTCTGTCAAGCCAGATTTGAACTGACTGTTTCCTGGTACACTTTTCCATGCTTTATCCTCGTGTTCGCTTCACAGCTTATGCACAGCATAGGCTGTGCAGCTGAAGCGCTCAAGCATCACAAGGTCACATTCCGTGAAGCCGCCCCAGTCCATGATGAGCTGGCTCTCGATCACCATAGAAGACGAGAGGCTGTTCGCTGCGAAGTATTCCCATGCATCCCCACTGTCTCCTGCCGTTGACTGGGAAGATGAGCAAGCACAGGTAAGTTGCATTGCCTATATGCTGGCGCCCATTATCTAATCGGCTCTGGAACATGCCCATAGCTTACTTGCCTCCTTGTCAAACATCTTCCGGACCCCTCGGAGTCATCTTCTGCCACATACACCAGCATAAGCGATAGTTCAAGAACAAACGTCTAAGGAACGCTCCCTGCCACGCACTTCGTTCTTCTCTTCCAATTGTCTCATATGTTGCCTGGCGATTGCGATGAGTTAGTGAAAACTGCAATTCCGACTAATCAGGTTCTGTTTCGTACATTGAATTATGAGTGGGTATGGATAATGGTTGCACCTAATCAATCACCACCACGCAGATGAGATGAAGCACACATACCGCGTCCTCGAGTTCGTTTGAGGTCTTCCGTTTCACGCTGGAGATCACGTCGGGTCTCCATGCGCCCTGGGATAGCGATCGAGCTTGAACAATAAGGTTGGGTTGACATATTGAAATAAGCATCTACGCTGGTGCTAATGCTGCGTTCCGGAGAACCGTGTTGTTCTCTGAGTCGCAGAGGGTGTTGAGACCATGGCCCACCACCTGAGGTGCAACAGCCAACCTTTCCAAGATCTAAACAATCATTTATGTGGAGTAGCCGCACTTCTGCGAAGTTGCAGCTTTAGAAAGTAGCCGCGATGGCAGGTGCGGCGCACGACGTGAATACAGCAGCCTGTTATTGCGAAAATGCCTGAGCCCACAGCTGGGAGGCCGTGACGTGCTTGCAGTAGCGTCTTGTCGAGTTCAATGGAATTGGCCTTTGTTTTTCTCATGCTTTCGCATTCCTCTACATGATATGAGATGGGGTTTGACCATCCGAGAGGGAGAAAGTGACTTATATGTTTGTCCTGGCAATACGGGACGTCAACTTTTGCCGGCTCAATCTGTGCACCACGTGGTCTCCCAGGGAAAGTCGTTCGAGCCCAGTGGAAAAGAGGGAATCGAGATGGTGTATTGTGTACGTGGTGTCGTACAGAGGACTGACAATATTAGGTATGTAAAACAGTACTGGATGAGACCTTAACGACATACATGAGCATGATGTGGTAGGAGCTGGCGCAGCCCTGGGCCTGAGGTGTCGCCTTAGGTGTAAGAGTGCAAAGGAGGGCAGTAGAAGGAAGGAAGGCAAATTGATGTCACTGAAAGATGACGGTCGATAATCAAGCAGAGAGCAGAAGTACTGGCTCTGCGAGGAATTCAGGGGAGGGAATGCATCGGTAAGAGAGGTCATTACCATAAGTACCGCCTCATCTTCACAGCGACGATGGGGTCATTCCTAGGATGATGTATCTTTACAATTCAGATTGACCAGCCCAACGACATGACATATGTAGCTGTGATGATGAGGCGTGTGGTGATATCGTACATAAATGACAGTTTGAGACATAGCAGAGTGAGTGGCATGAGTACTTGCTAGTGAAGGATGAGAAAATCATGGGCTAATGACAATCATCTGTGTATTCGGGAGATATACAACCAATAAAGAGCCAGAAGCGAGTCCAGATTCCAGGGTGTCTTATAACGGCATGAGGGTGGGAGGGTGTTGAAGTTCTAGCTGCAGTAGCATCGCCGACGGCAGGTGTAGTGGACGACGACAACAAGGCGGCAGTCTGCGGTTGCGGGGCGTGAGTTGCTGCGCCGGATTGCTGAGTGATATTAGGCTTGGGAAGTCGTGAGCTGCCCGCAGTAGAGTTCTTTGAGTGTAATGGTTTCATTTTCTGTTTCTGTTTCTGTTTCTGTTTCTGTTTCTGTTTCTCCTTTGCTGCAGCAACCTCCGCCGCTGAAACAATCCTCTACGTGATATCAGGTCGAGTTGAATGTTCGAGAAAGAGAAATAACATACACGTTTGCCCTTTGCATACGGAACTTCAACAATTGCAGGGCTGGGCCCTTGCAACTTGAGGTCTTCACCGCTTTGTTTGTGTCGTGTCAAAAGGTTTCGAGCCCAGTCGAGAGGAGAGGACGGTGATGTATCATGGGCATTGGAGGAACTGCGGTGGAATAGGCGACTAAGAAGCGTGCTTCCTTGCGGTGCTGAGGAAGAGTGGGCGCGGCTTCCTGCAGAGATCTAAGAACATGGAGGTCAGGAAACAAAATCAAGTGATAGTCATGACGTACATTAGAATGACCTGGCGGGACACCATCGAAAAAACCTTGGGGCACCTGATAAGCAGGTGGACGTTGCTGGACTGGACATTGTGTAGCATTAGCCTACATTGTATATGTTTGAACGCAAGCAGATCTTTTTATGAAGGTGCCACGTACACGGAGTGCCGATTTGTTGGCCTTTGAGAGCGAATTCAGTTCTTGGACGTTGATGAAATGAGGTAGGAGTACTCACCTTTGGATCTGACAGAAGGTCGTCGAGGCCCGCTTCATTAATGATCGCAGCAACATCCCATGTATATGCGTTTTTGTCATCGCCACCAGTTGCTAGTAGCTTTCCATCCACGGAAAACGACACACAGCGCACATGATCTGCATGGTGGAGGGGAGAACCGATGGGCTGGCTGTTATCGAGGTTCCACAACCGGACTGTCTTGTCGTATGATGCGCTTGCGAGGATGCGGCCATTGGGAGAAATTGCAATGGCCAAGACATAGTGATCAGTGTGGTCATCCAGAACCGCGAGCTGCTTCCAAGATTTGACATCCCATGTCCTAATCGAGTAATCGGCTGACCCGGAGATAAGTGTTTTTCCGTTGTGGGTCCAAGCCAGAGAAAACACCCAATTTGTGTGACCTTTGAGAGTCGCGACCAGCTCGCCTGTCTTGGAATCCCAGATTTTGATGGAGCAGCCTCCGATCCGGTCGGATCCAGCAGTTGCAAACATGATCATGTTTGGCGAATAGACGGCTGCCCACACCCGTTGGTGCCCTGTCTGGATTGGTGCGAGGATTGTCTCTCCCTTCTCCACGTCCCATTGCCTTGCTGTCCCATCTCTGGATCCACTTAACACTCGCCGACCATCTCGACTCCAGCAGACAGACCACACTGTCTTTGTGTGCCCCGTCCATTTCGCGATGAGCTCGCATGTGTCAATGTCCCACAACCTCACAGCACCATCCCGACTCCCGCTAACCACTTTCTTCCCGTCCGGGGACAACGCTATTCTGCACACTTCAGTTTCTCCGTCTCTCCAGTCTTCTCCTATCTGTTTCCTGCTCTTCAAGTTCCACACTCGGAGCGAGCCGTCCTCTGAACAAGTCATCATCTGCTCTCCGCCGGGCAGGTGTATGGCGCCTCTGACCCAGTTGGTATGTCCTTCAAATTTCTGGCGAGGTCTTATCCCTGATGTGTCTTTCGTTTGGTGGTGGGTGAATCCATGTTCTAGAATTCTTACTACCGTCATTTCAGCCTTCATCCGTCAAATTCCAAAAACATCACTTACGAGGACCACAACGACGGGCGGACAGCAAGGCACAATGGTCGTTTCTGTCAAGCCAGGGTTGAACTCACTGCTTCCTCGTACGTATTTACAATGCTTTATCCTCGTGTTCGCTTCACAGCTTATGCACAGCATAGGCTGTGCAGCTGAAGCGCTCAACCATCACGGGGTCACATTCACATTCCGTGAAGCCGCCCCAGTCCATGATTAGCTGGCTTTTGATCACTAGAGAAGATGAGAGGCTGTTCGCTGCGAAGCGTTCTCATGCACCCCCAATGTCTCCTGCTGTTGACTGGGAAGATGAGCAAGCATCGGTGAGTTGCGTTGCCTATATGCTGGCGCCCGTGATCTAATCGGCTCCGGAACATGCCCTTATAGCTCACTTGCCTCCTTGTCAAACATCCTCTGGACCCTTCGGAGTCGTCTTCTGCCACATACACCAGCATACGCGACAGTTCAAGAACAAACGTCCCAGGAACGCTCTCTGCCACGCACTTCGTTGTTCTCTTCCAGCTGTCTCGCATATTGCCTGGCAATTGTGATGAGTCAGTGAAAACTGCGACTCCGAATAATCACGTTCTGTTTCGTGCATTGAATTATGAGTGGGTATGCATAATGGTTGCACCTAATTACTAATCACCACCACGCAGATGAGATGAAGCACACACATACCGCGTCCTCGAGTTCGTTTTCGTCATTTAAGGTCTTCCGTTTCACGCTGGAGATCACGTCAGGTGTCCATGCGCCCTGGATAGCGACCGAGCTCGGTCAATTGGGTTGGGTTGACATATGGAAACGAGCATCTACGCTGGTGCTAATGCTGCGTTCCCGAGAACCGTGTTGTTCTCTGAGTCGCAGAGGGTGTCGAGGCCATCGGCCTATTTCTGACAAGGTCTTTGATCTTGGACGAGGTGGAAGCCTTCTCTGTTGAGAAGGAGTTGCCAAGAGAGGGCCCTGGTTTCCGTCGCTACTCCCGCTAACGACTTTCTTCCCGTCCGGAGACAACGCTATGGTGTGCACTGCACTTTCTTCACCCCGCAAGTCTTCTCCTATCTGCTTCCCGCTCTCCAAGTTCCATACTCGCAGCGAGCCATCCCATGAACAAGTGATGATCCGCTGCCCTCCTGGAAAGTGTATGACGCGCACAATTCAACTGGTATGTCTTTCACACTTATCCTCGTGTTCACTTCACAGCTTACATGCGGCATAGGCTGTGCATCTGCTTAGACTGTGCGATTCTTCTCTGGTATAACAACGACTATGGGCACAATTGGGACTCGCAGTGTCGACACTACCGAGCGGCTCGCGAAGCTACGGGAGCTGTCGAAGAAGCCAGAGAGCAACGTCAAGGCTTTCTTTGCTCCTAGCGAGGACCAGCGTAGGTACACACAAGTCCAGCAAAAGTATTGCTGAACCTTCTTTGTTCCAAAGATTTTAGCGAGTATCCTGCACACTCGGACAAACGTAGGGCATTCATTTCAGGTTTCAGTGATTCAGCCGGTGAGAAGATGCCATGATCCCACTGTCACGCTGATGTAGTACCTCATGAAAAATTCTCTAGTCGTCTTCGCATATGCTGTTGTGACCCCAACGAAGGCAATACTTTTTATCAATGATGCTCAGGCCCAGCACAGTATCAAGACGTTCCTGGGCTCTGATGTTGAGATCTGCCCATGAGTCTTTCATCCCTTCTTCGAGGCAGCCCACTATGACCCTTGGGGAGGAACAACTTAACAGCGGTGTTGAGCTCAATGAAAGCCAAGCCGCAGCTAAGTTCGAAGAATTCAGATTGTCAATGTGGAGAATATTTTATATTGCTGCAGCTGACCTCCTAGTAGTGAGTTGGACTTGTTCCGTGAACTGTCGTTCACAACAGCCTCGTCTACTGGACCTAATGCTGGTGCGCAAACTTGGGTGAGAGAGAAAACACACTGATCACACAGCCGCGATATACTATTCACCCCGACACACCCCGATGCTAACGCAGCATCCCTCTCAAACAAGAGCTTATCACCACCCCAAGTGATACCACCCCGAGGAGCAAGCAACCCGAGCCTGTTACCTCGACACTAGTTCAATCTAGCGGGGTTGACGATGCCAGCGACTGTAACAGCTAGGCAACGTGACACCAGTGAAGTTGTGGAATCCGTAGTGGAGGCACAGGAGGCATGACGAGGGACGAGCGCAGTGGTATACCAGTATAATAGTAAACGCCTATTCACAGCGATACCCACCAGTACTCATTTTATTCCATTAGACATGTATCCATATCATTTGTACCAGCCAAATCGAATAATTTTCAGCGCATACATCCATCTAAAATCCTATCTAAACAATTCACGACCTCTATCTTTTGTGGTAAGAAACATCTCATTTGACTAAAGAGCTCGAAACACATCGATAATTCATAGCGCTTGGAACTTCTTCGATTTCTATCGCCCCATATCTGCCTCTCCTTTTAGTCGATTCTCACTGGGACTCAATATAATGCTCATGCGTCGAATTCCAAGATACTGAAGTAGTACAACAAGAATCACCTCAGTGCGAGGGAAGTGAAAACAAGAAAAGCATCGGTAAAGCAAAGACATACAGTACAAACAATAGCGCTGAGCCTGTACTAAAATTTTGTGTACTGATAGGTTGCAAGCCGAAGGCACGACAGAACTTGTTGCATTTATCCAGCCCCTTCAACAAATAGTGTTAGATCTAGAGCTTCCATCTCCTCGGACCCAATTAGATTTTCACCGTCGCAAGGGATCTTTGGTTGGGCAGCAATGATACTTCGAATGGGATCCTCAGTGCTGGTTGAAAACCCAAATGTCGTGAAGACCCGCGGTCCAGAAAGTGCTGGGTTTAAGTCGCTGACTCTTCTGACGCTGAACTTCATCTGGATGATGAAGGTTCATGTACTTGAGTATTAAGTCCCTGAAAACTGTGCGATGAGCGTCAACCCACTGGAGAAAAGAATCATATACAACCGTGGAACCATGAGATGCACCGCCTACAGCAGGGTTTACTTCATGTTGTGAGAACCTTGTTTGGGGAACCGCCGACGAACACGCTCGATAGCAGGTCCAATACTCTCAATTGTGCTCGACCGCGGGCAGACATGTGCATGAGTCCCCATTGTGAGCGACACTTTTTCAAGAGACTAAGTCTAATTTGACATTCGAGTGTTAGTAACTCCGTTTGGAGCTTTGTATGCATACGTGCGACTCACGATACATTGAACTTGCTGGTCTCATTGTGTGCTCGAAGACAAGAGATGATCTCCAGATTGCTGTAGCCGTTAGCAACATACTGCTCTACTAGTGATCTTATGATATCATCTGGAGCTGCGATACAAATATCATCGAGCAGCCACGCAGCCGGTTACAGGACCTTGGTAGAGACTTGACTCGTCACGGAAATATCGTGCTTATGTGCCTGAACTGCGGGGTGTTCTACGACGGCAACAGACTTCGAATCCAAATTTGAATGAGAGCACGCCATGTTACCCAGGAACAATTCCATTCAGCGAGCTGTCCATCTCGTTCAAGCCGAAAAAGGTTCAATTCGTTTTACCACTATGATACATTGTGCATCCGACAAGAAGTAAATATGAGTAGCTAGAGGTCACTGCAAAGGCAATCATCGTGTAGATAAAGATTTGGCGCAGGACAGTAATAGCACATACTTCGCGAGTCTATCAGACTGGTCGTATCCCGTTACGCGAATGATGTATGTGTAGTGCACTTTGCAATTTGGATTGAGCAGCCCAACGACATGGCATATGTAGCTGTGATGACGAGGCGTGTGGGGATATTGTACATGAAGGACGGTTCAAAACATAGCAGAGTGGCTGGCACAAGTACTAGCTAGTGAAGGATGAGAAAATCATGGGCTAATGACAATCATCTGTGTAATCAGGAGAAATACAGCCAATAAACAGCCAGAAGTGAGTCCAGAGTCCAGGGTGTCTTAATATGGCATGAGGGTGGGCGGGTGTTGAAGTTGTAGCTGCGGTGGCATCGCCAATGGCAGGTGTGGTGGACGACGACGAGACGGCAGTCTGCGGTTGCGAAGATGGCTGGGCCTGAGCTATTAGGCCGGATTGTTGAGTGACATTGGGCTTCGGAGGCCGTGAGCTGCTCGCGGTGGTAGTCTTCGAGTGTAATGATTTCGTTTTCCGTTTCTCTCTCGCCGAGGCATTTCTCTACGTGATATTAGGTCGAGTTGAACGAGAAAGAACAAGAAAGAACATACACGTTGTCCCGGCGCGCACGGGACCTCGACGACTGCTGGTTGATGCCCGTGCAATTCAATTTCTTCACCGCTTTGTCCGCGCCGTTTCAAAAGGTTTCGAGCCCAGTCGAGAGGAGAGGACGGTGACGTATCATGGGCATTGGAGGGGCCGCGGTGGAATAGGCGACTAAGAAGCGTGCTTCCTTGCCGTGCTGGGGAGTGAGCACGGCTTCCTGCAGAGATCTGAGAACATAGAGGTCAGGGAAACAAAATGGAAGTGATAGTGATGACGTACATTAGAATGACTTGGTGGGGCGCCATCGAAAAAACCTTGGGGCACCCGATAAGCAGGCGGACGTTGCTGGATTGGACGTTGTGTAGCATTAGCCTAGATTGTATATGTTTTAACACAACCAGATCTTTTTATGAAGGTGTCACATACACGGAGTGCAGACTTGTTGGCCTTTGAGGGCGAGTTCAGATCTTGGAGGTTGATAAAATGAGATAGGAGTACTCACCTTTGGATCTGACAGAAGGTCGTCGAGGCCCGCTTCTTTAATGATCGCAGCAACATCCCATGTATACGCGTTTTTGTCATAGCAACCAGTTGCTAGTAGCTTTCCATTTGCGGAAAACGACACGTAGCGCACTGGATTTGCATGGTGGAGGGGAGAACCGATGGGCTGGCCGTTGTCGAGGTTCCACAATCGTGCTGTCTTGTCATCCGATGCGCTTGTGAGTATGTGGCCATTGGGAGAAATTGCAATGGCCCAGACATTGTCCCTGTGTTCATCCAAAATCGCGAGCTGCTTCCATGATCTGACATCCCATGTCCTAATCGAGCAATCGTCTGACCCTGAGATAAGTGTTTTTTCATTGGGGGTCCAAGCCAGGCTATTCACCCAACTTGTGTGTCCTTTGAGAGTCGTGACCAGCTCGGCTGTCTTGGAATCCCAGATTTTGATGGAACAGTCTTCGTCCCTGTCCCATCCAGCAGTTGCAAACATAGTTATGTTTGGCGAATAGACGGCTGCCAACACGTGTTGGTGCCCCGTCTTGATTGGTGCGAAGATTGTCTCTCCCTTCTCCACGTCCCATTGCCTTGCAGTCCCATCGAAGGATCCACTTAACACTCGCCGACTATCTCGACTCCAGCAGACGGACCACACTCTCTCTGTGTGCCCCGTCCATTTCGCGATCACCTTGCACGTGTCAATGTCCCACAACCTCACAGCACCGTCCTGACTCCCGCTAACCACTTTCTTCCCTTCTGGAGACAACGCTATTCTATACACTCCAGTATCTCCGTCTCTCCAGTCTTCTCCTATCTGTTTCCCGCTCTTCAAGTCCCACACTCGGAGCGAGCCGTCATATGAACAAGTCATCATCTGCTCTCCGCGTGACAGGTGTATGGCGCCTGTGACCCATTCGGTGTGTCCTTCAAATTGCTGGCGAGGTCTTATCACTGATGTCTCTTTCATTTTAGTGGTGGTTGAAGCCATGCTCCAGAATTACCA
The DNA here is from genome assembly GCA_016628065.1 of Suillus lakei. NCBI lineage: Eukaryota > Fungi > Basidiomycota > Agaricomycetes > Boletales > Suillaceae > Suillus > Suillus lakei. The sequence continues at coordinate 59,398 of JABBWA010000188.1, read as the reverse complement.
CTACCATCATCTCAGCCTTCATCCATCAAATTCCAACAACATCACTTACGAGGACCACAACGACGGGCGGACAGCAGGGCACAATGGGCGTTTCAGTCAAGCCAGAGTTGAACCCACTGCTTCCTGGTACACTCTTCCATGCTTTATCCTTGTGTTCGCTTCACAGCTTATGTACAGCATACGCTGTGCAACTGAAGCGCTCAAGCATCACAGGTCGCATTCCGTAAAGCCTCAGTCCATGATTAGCTGGCTCTCGATCGCTAGAGAAGACGAGAGGCTGTTCGCTGCGAAGCGTTCTCATGCATCCTCAATGTCTCCTGCTGTTGAATGGGAAGATGAGCCAGCATCGGTAAGTTGCGTTGCCCATATGCTGGCGTGCAGCAATCTTTCACTCCTACGCATATATGCTCATTCTTGAAGACAATGCGAAGAGCTGCGACACAGTCTATTCTTCTAGTCTCACTACTGCTAGCGTACAACAACCCGATGGGCTGATCCACCCATTCGCAATAGCACCTTCGCCCTCCGTGGACCATGGGACTATCATTGACCTCACAAATCAACCGCTTACGCACCAGGCTACTATCCAGCTTCCACAAGGTCCCGCGCCATCCTGGAATTCAACGAACGCTAATGCTCGAGTTCGAGGTTGCACTTGTGAGGTGGGGTCGGCTAGAGCGCTGGGATGTGATCTTGGAGGTCCATTGATCGTTGTATGCGCTGCCGCGTTTCTTCTTCCTTTCAGTCACTCTTACGGATCTCTGTTGTCGCTTCGCACTTATTATCACATATATCTTGTTGTACCATGAGCTTAACGCTCGGACAAAACTACCAAGTACATGACTGATGTGTCTCAAAAAATGTCATTATATTTAGAGAAACGGGCCAAGACAGGACTGGAAGTTCGGAATTTTTCCAGGAAGATAACAAGTGATAAAACATAAGACAGTTACTGGAACTTTGGAATTCGCCGGGTCAACATTGATGAAATACCATTGGCTAGCAGCGGATAAAGAAGTAAAATGTCAGTGGCATGTTTTGAAACATTGGTGTCCCGTGGTGTTTGGGGGAAATCACACCTCAAGCAGATTGCGGAGCTGGCAGCACGAGCTCTTCATTCACGCATGCACTTGTAGCAGATGGGGCAGTCCTCCGTGCTAGGTGCGCGGCACATTTCGCAAGGTCAGAACTCTTCAGAGGGGGCAGTAGCCTTGATAGTGACGCATGCATATGCGCCTCGAACATGCTGGTTGATGACAGTGGAGTGCTCAAGATGCATGCATGAGTGTTCTTGAAGCTCAGAGGTAGCAGTACTCTGTATGTACCAATGTTGCAACAAGTCCCGTCCAAAACCATAGCTGATAGAACTGACGCTGAAAGAGCGGCATTCATAGTGATCTATGAAGGGGTTTGATCGAAACCATAATGAAGTTCATGATTTGTGAGATATACAAAATTACGCACATCAGCCTGCCACACACCGTCCTGCATGCTACTAGGGAGGATCACCTCAATCTCAGAATATTTCTGGGAGTGAAATGAGCTCCGGAAGGCTGACAACAAGACATACAGCCTCCGTGTTCTCCCCAGCTACACCAAATGAGGTCCTGAGCGCCTTGATTCGAACGTGTAGATCTTAGGATATGGTTCTGAGAGCATCATCGTGGCCTTGGTGAGATACCTATCGTGGATGGAGCCTGCATCCAGATATGTCAAGGAAGGACAGCTTGAGATCAAGGCCATCCATGAAGGTTGACGGCTATGCTGGAAGTGAACGTGTTTGGTCCTGGGCAACAGCATGCACAGGAGATTATATGGAGGCCAACTGCAGCGATACATCACTGACGATGACACCCATGATGGCCAGTGAAAGTGATATTGTGGAGGCGAAAGTATCTGAGCACCCAGACTATCAATATGTGATCAATAAGAATGTAGAAAAGCATGAAAAGATGACTCACACAGTTGTAGTATGGAAGACAGGATAGAGCCATCGCAGAGGTTGCCATCGCCAGTTGTGATGAGACTTGATGATGCAGCAGTGGCGCATGCACTGCTATTTGTGGGGGTAAACGAAGACAAGATTGAGGCGAGTCAAGTGGTCGAGGAAGTTGGCTGAATTAGTGTATGTCAGGGAAACGATACCCTGTCAATGGATGGTTAGTATGTACTGCAGGAGGTTGAGTTGACTGAATGGGGAGATAGTAAAGGTAATTGGGCCTTGGAGATCTCACCCAACTTGCATGGGAGGTGGTGAATCCAACACAGACAAAATAACTTGACCTAGTCAATGCGTCAATGTGCATAATGGACCGACGTCATGAGCCAAACATACACAAATAAAGGCCGGCTACTGGCTCCGCCGAGTCCGTAATTACTATGTGGCAGCCACCTGTCCACCAAGAAATATCTTACATAAAACTCGTACTCAGCTGCCAGTCCTTCCAACTTACTGATGAATGAAGACAACCCTCCTCGGAAGAAGCGCTGGGGGTGGCTGAAGCCAAGTCATATTAGTGACGTATGGACATTTGTCTTTACAACTACTCGTTGTTCCTAATGATCACAGCCGCCCAGGCCCGCGCAGTCCGTTCGATGATGGGCACTTCAAGACACTTGCTCAGAAATCTGATGGCTTGTTTGAATGGGCTCGTCTCACCTGCGAGTATATCAAGAGTATGAACATCGTGAGCCGGGGCTCAATGCCCCATTTCCGTGACATTTCTGAAACGTCCGCCAAATGAGTACATCTGTTAGATGAGATGTACCAACACACCTTGGCAGATATAATACCAAGGCACATGCACGAGGAAGCAATTCTGATCTTTCGGTCTGTTATGGGTCAATTCTTGCATCATCGGAAGCACTTCCCATCACTGCGTTGAACGCGATGCGGCAGCATTTTATGCGTGATGATGACTGTTACGACGTGAACTTACTCATTGTGCATCTTGGCTCACTTTTCTCTGGTACCTCGGATTCTCATACTCCCATACAGCCCCTCCACGCGTCATTCTACGGCTTCCTCACGGACAAATTGCGGAGCCACGACTTCTTCGTTGATATGGCATCGGTACAGAGCAACCTTGCCTTTCCCTCGCTTCAGGTCATGGAGGGCGGACTTCGCTTCAACAACATCTGCTCGTTGGAGAGTTCTTACTTGCCAAATTCTGCTGTCCCCGATTTTACAGAACAAGTCAAGAAGTCCATTTCAACGGAGCTATCATAACTCATGTCGGTTCTGGGGGACTCATGTGGCAGCCATATCCTTCGAACTATCACTCGCTAGGGAAGTTGAAGCTTTCTTCGATGGAGAGCGCCTTCTTTGGTGGTTGGAAGCACTGGTTCTGATGAAAAGCCTCGGTGGCTCAGTAGCGACCCTCTCATCTATCGCAGATTGGGTTTCGGTGCGTAGCTCAAGCTCATTCTTCTTCCAACGAATTCTTACGAGTAACGGGGTGGTTGTAGGGCCATGCTGAATTTACGCATGTTGGTGACGCTACCAAGGGCACGCTGCGCTTCGTTCGAACATTCGCATCCACGATTTTACGCAGCACTCTCCATTTATACTTGTCCGCTCTGCCGTTCGCTCCAACGCAGTCAAGAATATTTTGCAAGTTCACTGCAAAATTTCCTTGTATCCCCCGCATTGTTGCTGGCCATGTCGTAAATTGGCCTCAGATGGAAAAGATATTCTGAGGAGGGGTGGGTGGTAGGTCCTGAAGGACGATTCTCCTCTGTTTTTCACCCGGTGACGTATGCCCAGGGCAATGTGTTGGTGATACCCATTAATGCCTCACAGCCGGACTTGAGTCGTGTCGCGCACGGCACATCATGGCACAAGTGTCAGGAGCAGGGTGCAGCACCGTCTTCGCGATAACTATCTGCCAGTCACGTCATGGGCATGTGCTTTGACGATCGACTGAATATAGAGATTCTACAGATTTTGTACAACACATGTTTGCGCGGTGCTTCATTCCAGCTTCGTTCGTTCTGTTCTGCTTCATTCAATACTCTGAAACCATGTACCACAGAACATGTGTAAGTTCGAATAGAATACATTTCATACTCTTCTTTTATCGCTCCTCTACTCTCTAGACTTGGTTTCCTGTTTGTTATCTCTTGAATCCATCAGCTGTGCAAGTTTACAACTCAGCCTCGCAAGTTTTACTGCATCTCTCGACAACGGTCAATCAGAATCATCCTCAGCATTTCTACTCTCCTCTGAATCATTGGCTCGCCACAATTGACTTCTTTCACTGCTCAAACCCATACTCAGCAACATGGACACCACCCAACCACTCAAACAACGCGGGACGAAGACTAACTACGAGCAGCTTAGGGCAAGCACCTTCTCGTCCGCAATCAGCCTCTCCGATGCATATCAATGAATATTCCGCTTCCAATGTGCGTCCACCTTGAGAGAGAGCAGAAGGATATGTGGGCGTCAGGGACTGGGAAGAGGAGAGGCGGAGAGGGGGCCACGTGTGGAAGTTGGTATTGGAGAGGGCGAGGACAATGCAGAGGGATGGTTTTAGGCAGACTAGTGCTTGGAAATTCGTTCCCGCAAGAGAACAGCAGTGGTAATATACATGTTAAGACAGTGTTACTTCAGAAGGACTTTGGGGTGCAAAGGTAAGTGGGGTAGCAACGCGTCGCTATCAGGTTGGCTTTCGATCTTGATACCGGGGGCACAGTGGGATAGCAGGGTATATGTCATGTTCGATTGATGCGAGGGCACCTGTTACAGATCTAAATCGCGCATAGACAGTAAAAAATTGAAGGAAAACTGCAACGGGAGCGAGTAGTCCCTGTCCATATAACGCAAATGATACTCATCACTGGGAGTGTATCATCACTTTAACTGGGAGTGAGAGTAAAAGACGGCCTACATACACCAATAATACGTTGTCCTGATGCACGACGGCACTTCGAGAACATGGGATATATGGAGGAGGTATCAACCCGTTCACTGGAGCCCTGATTCCCGGGATGCTCGTATCCTTCCATCATCACTGATGATGTCACCTGCGGGTGGTAAAGAGAGTGAAATGAGCTCCTGCTAGCAGCTGGTGAGCCGTGGGCCTACAAAGAAGGAACAACCCACTTCATGTGCACTGTTCAGAACCTTCGTGGGCCCGAAGGAAGCAATCAGTGATTTGGTTTGGTTTGGAAGATGAAGCTAGAAGAGTCTGAATAATCAGTTGAAGGCAACATGATCCCACCCAAACGATGTAGTAGCACTCGAGCGCAAACAGAACTTGACGGTACCACGATGATGAGACTGGATGGATGTTGATTTGTCGCTGACGTCCGAATCCACACTTATCAGGATAGAGGATGATTGCTAGAAGTCACTACAAAGGCAATCGTAGCGCAGATAATAATTTGGCACAGGACGGAAGCCGTGAACGGTGACGTACCTCACGAGACTACATATCAGACTGGTTGCACTCCGTTACTTGAATGATGTATGGGTAGTGCACTTTACAATTCGGATTGACCAGCCCAACGACATGACATGTAGCTGTGATGACGAGGCGTGTGGTGATATCGTACATAAATGACAGTTTGAGGTATAGCAGAGTGAATGGCACGAGTACGAGGTAGTGAAGGATGAGAAAATGATGGACTAATGACAATCATCTGTGTATTCGGGAGATATACAACCAATAAAGAGCCAGAAGCGAGTCCAGAGTCCAGGGTGTCTTATCATGGCATGAGGGTGGGAGGGCGTTGAAGTTGTAGCTGCGGTGGCATCGCCGATGGCAGGTGTGGTGGACGACGACGACGAGACGGCAGTCTGCGGTTGCGAAGATGGCTGGGCCTGAGTTGCTGGGCCGGATTGCTGAGTGACATTAGGCTTGGGAAGTCGTGAGCTGCCCGCAGTAGAGTTCTTTGAGTGTAATGGTTTCGTTTTCTGTTTCTGTTTCTCCTTTGCTGCAGCAACCTCCGCCGCTGAAACAATCCTCTACGTGATATCAGGTCGAGTTGAATGTTCGAGAAAGGAAAAGAACATACACGTTTGCCCTTTGCATACGGAACTTCAACAACTGCAGGGCTGGGCCCTTGCAACTCGATGCCTTCACCGCTTTGTCTGCGTCGTGTCAAAAGGTTTCGAACCCAGTCGAGAGGAGAGGACGGTGATGTATCATGGGCATTGGAGGGGCTGCGGTGGAATAGGCGGCTAAGAAGCGTGCTTCCTTGCGGTGCTGAGGAGGAGTGGGCGCGGCTTCCTGCAGAGATCTGAGAACACAGAGGTCAGGAAACAAAATGGAAGTGATAGTGATGACGTACATGAGAACGACCTGGTGGAGCGCCATCGAAAAAACCTTGGGGCACCCGATAAGCAGGCGGACGTCGCTGGGCCGGACGTCGTGTAGCATTAGCCTAGATTATATATGTTTGAACGCAAGCAGATCTTTTTATGAAGGTGTCACGTACACGGAGTGCCGACTTGTTGGCCTTTGAGGGCGAGTTCAGATCTTGGACGTTGATAAAATGAGGTAGGAGTACTCACCTTTGGATCTGACAGAAGGTCGTCAAGGCCCGCTTCTTTGATGATCCCAGCAACATCCCATGTGTATGCGTTTTTGTCAGTGCAACCAGTTGCTAATAGCTTTCCATCCGCAGAAAACGACACGCAGTGCACATAATCTGCATGGTGGAGGGGAGAACCGATGGGCTGGCTGTTATCGAGGTTCCACAATCGCGCTGTGTTGTCGTCGGATGCGCTTGCGAGGATGCGGCCATTGGGAGAAATTGCAATGGCCCAGACAATGGAAGTGTGTTCATCCAGCAGTGCGATCTGCTTCCAAGTTTTGACATCCCATGTGCTAATCGAGTTATCGGCTGACCCGGAGATAAGGGTTTTTCCATTGGGGGTCCAGGCCAGGCACAACACGTGATGGGTGTGTCCTTTGAGAGTCGCGACCAGCTCGCCTGTCTTGGAATCCCAGATTTTGATGGAGTGGCCTCCGTCCCTGTCCCGTCCGCCAGTCGCAAACATGGTCATGTTTGGCGAATAGACGGCTGCCCACATTTCTCGGTGCCCTGTCTTGATTGGTGCGAGGATTGTCTCTCCCTTCTCCACGTCCCATTGCCTTGCAGTCTCATCGTCAGATCCACTTAACACTCGTCGACCATCTCGACTCCAGCAGACAGACCACACTGGGATTGTGTGACACGTCCATTTCCCGATGAGCTTGCATGTGCCAATGTCCCACAACCTCACTGCACCATCCCGACTCCCGCTAACCACTTTCTTCCCGTCCGGAGACAACGCTAATATGCATACTCCAGTTTCTCCGTCTCTCCAGTCTTCTCCTATCTGTTTCCCGCTCTTCAAGTTCCACACTCGGAGCGAGCCGTCGTCTGAACAAGTCATCATCTGTTCTCCGCCTGGCAGGTGTATGGCGCCGCTGACCCGATCGGTATGTCCTTCAAATTTCTGGCGAGGTCTTATCCCTGATGTGTCTTTCGTTTTGGTGGTGGGTGAATCCATGTTCCAGAATTCTTACTACCGTCATCTCAGCCTTCATCCATCAAATTCCAAAAACATCACTTACGAGAACAACGACGGCGGGCGGACAGCAGGGCACAATGGGCGTTTCTGTCAAGCCAGAGTTGAACTGACTGCTTCCTGGTACGTATTTACAATGCTTGATCCTCGTGTTCGCTTCACAGCCTGTGCACAGCATAGGCTGTGCAACTGAAGCGCTCAAGCATCACAGGACCGCACTCCGTGAAGCCTCAGTCCATGATTAGCTGGCTCTCGATCACTAGAGAAGACAAGAGGCTGTTCGCCGCGAAGCGTTCTCATTCATCCTCAATGTCTCTTGTTGTTAAATGGGAAGATGAGCAAGCATCGGTAAGTTGCGTTGCCTATATGCTGGCGCCCGTGATCTAATCGGCTCTGGAACATGCCCTTATAGCTCACTTGCCTCCTTGTCAAACATCCTCTGGACTCCTCGGAGTCGTCTTCTGCCACATACACCAGCATAAGTGACAGTTGAAGAACAAAGGCCTACGGAACGGTTTCCCCAAGGTCCCGCGCCATCCTGGAATTCACCTCCCTCTCCAACCGAATCTCCTTCCCCAGCACGATCCCCTTCCTAGCACGTCGTCTCCCCCACCGCCTCTTTGATGTCCTGGCAGCGGCACGTCAAATTATTGGCCCCCATAAGCACATCAGCAGTATACACCAATACACTCGCTACACTATCAGCCGTGCTGACATACGATTCTGTAGCAAGAACACAGTGCGTTGATGAACTGGTCATCAAGTCCTGGCGTAAACGAGCGCTAATGCTCGAGTTCGAGGTTGCACTTGTGCAGAGGGGTTGGCTAGAGCGCTGGGACGTGGACTTGGAGGTCCATTGCTCGTTGTATGCGTCGCCGGATTTCTTCTTCCTTTCAGTCACTCTTACGGATCTCTGTTGTCGCTTCGCACGCACTTATTATCACATACATCTTGTTGTACCAAGAGCTTAACGCTCGGACAAAACTACTAAGTACATGACTGATGTGTCTCGAAAAATGTCATGATTTTTAGAGAAACGGGCCAAGACAGGACTGGAAGTTCGGAAGTTTTCCAGGAAGATGCATAAGCCCTGTTATGCTGGGCCGGGAGGATCGTTGATAAGCTATCGCGGGTGCGCGTTGATTAGCGTCGAATGTGTCATGCAGATCTTTTGCGTATTGGAGCTAGAATTGCTGACGAGTGATAAGACATAAAACAGTTACTGGAACGTTGGAATTCGCCGGGTCAACATTGACAAAATACCATTGGCTAGCAGTGAATAAAGAAGTAAAATGTCAGCGGCATGTTTTGAAACGTTGGTGCCCCGTGGTGTTTGGGGGAAGAGTTGTGAAATCACACCTTGAGCAGATTGCGGAGCTGGCAGCACGAGCTCTTGTAGCAGATGGGGCAGTCCTCCGTGCCAGCGCGGCACTTTTCACGAGGTCGGAACTCTTCAGAGGGAGCAGTAGCCTTGATGGTGACCCATGCATATGCGTCTCGAACGTGCTGGTTGAAGACAGTGGGGTGCTCAAGATGCATGCGTGAGTGTTCTTGAAGCTCGGAGGTAGCAGTACTCTGTGTGTACTGATGTTGCAACAATTCCTCTCAAGCATACCATCCACCGGAAAACTTGCAGCGAAAATGAGGATCAACGTCAAAGGTGATGATAATGAGACAGGCAAGAGATGCAACCAGCCTATATCGGTGAGGATGTCAACGAGCATAATAGTATGAAACACGTAGCTCGAATGTTGCATGCAGACATATACATGCGTATCGAAACAGGGTGGTTCGAAATATAGTGGAGTGAGTGGCACGGAAAGGTAGAGAACATCAACGAGAGGTGTGCAACCATGTGGCTCGTGAAGGATGAGTAAATTGTAGACTAATGACGACCGTCAGTATATTCCATAGACGTACAACAGATAAAGAGCCAGAAGCGAGTCCAGAGTCTAGCCTGTCTTACCGTTATATCACAGCGCGAGGGCGTTAAACTTGTTGCTACAGCGGCATCTCCAATGGTAGGTGTGGTGGACGAGGAGGCAGCTGGCTGTGGTTGTGAAGATGGCTGGGCCTGAGTTGTTGTGTCGTATTGCTGAGCTACACTGTGCTTTGGAGGTTGTGAGCTGCCCGTAGTAGTATTCTTCGAGTGTGATGGTTTTGTTTTCCGTTTTCTCACTCGCTGAAGTGTTTCTCTACATAATATTAGTGGAGTTGAACATCCAAGAAGGAGAAAGAACATACGGGTTTCCCCTTTGCATACGGGACCTCGACATCTGTAGGGTGATGCTCGTGCAACTCGGTGCCTTCACCACTTCGCCTGCATGGTTTCAAAAGGTTTCGAGCCCAGTCGAAAGGGGGCGACCAAGAAGTATCGTGAGTATCAGAGTGGGTGTGGTGAAATAATGAGGTCATGTATGTCCATGCGGCGCTGAAGATAGACCAGTCCGGTGGCAGCTTCGTCCAGAGAACTGAGAACACGAAATAAGAAAAAAAAATTGAAGGAGTACTAATGACACACATGAGAATGGCCTGATGGGTCACCGAAAAAACCTCGGGGCACCTGACGGGCATCCAGGCATAGCTAGGCCGAACGTGGTGTAGCATCAGCCTAGAATGAAGAATAAATGCGATTGAAAGATTCATCAATGTACATGTACATCGAGTGACACCTTGTCACCGTCCTGGGAGAGCATAGTAAGATGTTTACAATGAAATGAGAGGAATAACTTTCAACTCTGGACTTAAATGGATGTCTAATCAAGTTCGTAACCCATCGAGAAGTTATACACAGCGGAAATGGAATTGTGACTTGGAATCAATCGTAAAGCGTGGCATATTTATTCCATTCTCCCCTTCAATACCCTCGGGCCCGTAGGCCACTAGTAGGCACATGGGGAGAGGCAGACCTAGGGACAGGAGAGGGTGTCTGTCATAGTCAGTCATCGCCAAGGTTGGGGGCTTCCTCTCCGGTGAGAACAGTTCAGCGGTCCCATTGTCAAGTTCTTTGTGCAGACTTCTAATAAGGATATTGTGATCCGTGTTGAACGCGCCATTAGCAGGGTTGAAGAGAGTGGCGTCGACGATGTCCTGGAGAGTTGTGAATGAAAGCGTGCAAGAAATCATGAACGAGACACACCCGAATTCTGTCACAGTCAGAAAGCTCGTCATCCAACGCTTGGAGGGCCCTTGTGGCATCTTGATCTGTGCCGATCCGGACAAATTGGATACCGAATTTCTCGAGAGGAACCTGCTGCCTATCAAGGCGACTGGTAGCCTCGATTGTGCTTTGCAATAAATCATCACCGTCGGCTATAGTGTATGTTAGATGTGTGAGCACGGTGTGAAAATATTACTTACTAGCGGCTCCATCGGTGATGACAATGACAGAAATCGGTTCGTGAGTTGAGCTCGGGTGCTCGATGAGTGGCAAGTACATGTCAATGAGTTGTTCAAGTCTTGCTCCCATCGGCGTGTCCTTGCCTGGATAAAAGCCGTGATTCGGTGATAAAGTTCAATGAATGCAATACATACCAGTGGGACTGAGCTAGTCAACAAGTTTCTGGACTTCAAATCGAGACCGTAAGCTAAAGAAATAGGACCTGGGAATGAATACCCATACCCTCATATTTTGGCAAACTGATGTTGGTGCATGAAGTAAAGATCAAGTCCTTTGGATCCATATTGTATGGTGAGGTCGACGACGCCAGTCAGAGCCTCTCGCACCCAGTTCCAAGAATTACCATCACGAATGAAACTTTTAAGGATGTCATCCTTACTGAGATGGAATCATTGATCAGGATAACGGTCTTGTACTCACTATCACAAACATGGTCAGAATTTTACTCATAAGGGCAGCGAACACGCACGCCACGCGTCGCAAAGAGGGAATAAATCGAGGTATGATATCTACATAGAGTAGTCTGAAGGGTCGATGTAGACTCCCGAGTCTCGCGCCACCAGTGCTTGCAATGCGCTTGACCTCGTGTCTCCCTTGTTACTGACGAGCAAGGATGACGGTGCCCGGAACTAAACTTCCCGTCACATCCTGAGATGCCAGACCTAGCGAAGCTGAGACATGCATACTAGGACTTTGCATTTTTAATCTGGTGTTACACGAAGTCTGTCAGAAACGAAAGTAGAACAGTGCGAAAAGGATCGGAACACATACCAAGTACTCTATGCCGACGTAGCCGACCAGGGCACCTGAGGTATGACAGCCAACCTTCCCAAGATCTTTATATGGAGTGATCGCACTTCTGCGAAGTTGCAGGTTTAGAAAGCAGCCACAAGGGAAGGTGACGTGGGGACAGCAGCCTGTTGTTGCAAAGATGCCCGACCCTGCGCCGCGCAGCTGGTGAGTCATGAGCTGCTGGCAGTAGCGTTTTTCGATTTCAATGGAATTGGCCTCGGGTTTTATCGTGCCGTCATGTTCCTCTACATAATACGAGATGGTGTTTAAACGTCCGAGAGGGAGAAAGTGACATACATGTTTGCCCTGGCAATACGGGACGTCAACTTTTGACAGCTCGATCTGTGCACCGTGTGGTCTCCCAGGGAAAGTCGTTCGAGCCCAGTGGAAAAGAGGGAGTATGGATGATGTATCATGGGCGTGGGGTCTTGTAGAGGACTGAGAGTACCAGGTGTGTAAAATAGTACTGAATGAGATGTTAATGACGTACATGAGCATGATGTGGTAGGAGCTGGCGCAGCCCTGGGGTATTGCCTTAGGTGCAGAAGTGAAAATGCAAAAGAAGGCAGTAGAGAGAAGGAAGGTAAATTAATGGTACTGAAAGATGACGGTCACATCGGGCAGGGAGTGCTGGCACTGCGAGGAATTCAGCGGAGGGAATGCATCGGTAAGAGAGGTCCTTACCATAAGTACTGCCTGGAAGGTCGTGACTAAAGCATCACTTGATCTTCACAGCGACGATGGTCGAGGATCGAGTGGGCGAGGATAGCTTTGGGTGATATCGATAAGACGTTGTTCATGTTAGGAGCGAGTCGACAAAAAGGTTATTTGATTTTCTCGTTGTCATGTGATAGCGAACTTGATATCTCGACAGTGCCAAATACAGCCAAGCAACGCGCTCGCGTCGTCGCCATCAGCACAGCGACCCAGGCCCGGCCCGGCCACGCCATCTTCCGTCTACCACTCTGGATCTTGCTCTTGGTGATAATATACAACTTCAACACCGGCTTGCGCCCTGACGTAATGCTCAGACTGGCTGGACTCTGGACTCGCTTCTGGCACTTCGTCTGTTGTCTGTCTCAGGCTGGCTGGCTTTGCAGGCGATCTATTGTGCTCCTCCGTTTTTATCATCGCCTACATCCCTTACCAAATTCCCAGGTACGATCAGATTTTGAGCAGCATACTTATATTGATCTGACTCATGTCTAGCTTACTGGTGTGAACGATCCGGATTGTTTGCTGCGATTGCCGATGGGAAGCCGCAGCAGGCCCGAGCGTTTGCTGGTTGAAATGGTTCATTGTGAGTCCAGCAATATTGTGATTCTTTTTCATTCTGTTTAATTCATTTCCAGAGTACGCTTAAAGGCCAATGCACCTCCCGAAACGAATCTATGGGGTTTGAGAAGGTTGTATGCGTCCTCCTTTACGAAGCTGATCCGCGATATAGGCCTTTGAATCCTGTGCCCGGAGAGTAAGCGACCTTTGTTGATCCATCCCGCGCTGATCTTATCTCTTCTATGTAGACTCTTAGGCTACGGGTACTGGCCAGCGAATGCAGCTCGTGGAAGCAAAACCACCCTAGTCGTAGAACAAGTCTCCCACCACCCTCCCATCACGGCTTACCGCGTAGAGAACCTTAAAAAGGGCGTTATCTTGATGGGACACAATGCCCAGAAGACGAGTTTCAGAGGTACGTCTTATGTTTTCATTCATTCTTTCATGTATCAAGTCACACATCCCTGACGTACATTGAACTTTAAGGGGAAGCATAATCGTGAAGCAAGTCGGACATACATTTCTGACTGTATCCCTTCCATCTGTGGAGACCGAGGAGTGCCTTATCTCTCTTCCTCGACTCCGTATTGATGGCTGTGGTACGGATCCCCATATATCGAGCTAGCAGAGACGAGTTATATCCAAAGTTCTACCAGCTATCTATCCACGGTGTGTACTTCCCTTCCCTTCCCTATCAGTCTTAATCTAGCGAACCAAACAGATAGAATGCAAAGGCAAAGGCTACTTCTCTGGCAAATCACACGCCTTCAAAGCAACCCTCACCCCTCCCTCACATTCACGTCTCTTCCACCAAAAGAACGTGGCACACTACGTCAAAACAGTCGCATAGTGGAGCAATGTCACCTCGCCGAAAGGATATCACTGTTGCGCCTCTCGAAGAGCAGGGGGAGTGGGAGAGCAGGAAGTTGTGGTATGGTGTCACGAAGGGAGGGTGACAAAATTTCAACAATGCGAGCGCGTTCAAATCTCCAGTGTACAATCGTCATATGTCACGCGTCATGGCGCGTTTACGACGTCTCGGACGCCGGCCATTGAAGCACTAAAGACCAGGGGCCGGATCGGTATGGAAATGAGGTTGGCGGGCGGGTGTGCTGGGGCAGGGAATCTGGTCAGTGTCGGCATGCTGGACGAGCATGCTGTCATACTGATTGAAGGAAGGGGGCATCAGATCAGGAAGAAGCTGTGCGTGTCTGTTGTGCATAGTAGGCGCTTGCTCAGATACATCCGGCACTTGCGGGTATGTGTTTTCGGTGGGGAACATCCACTGGAATGCATCATCCATGACAGGTTGACCATCAATGTTGGACTTCGAGCCTTTGAGCTGCGTCGTTCGTTTTATACCTAGTATTAATCGTACTGGTCTTCACGAATACGAATATATGAAGACCCAAGGTGATAGAAAGGAGCAGCTATACCAGAAGCCATAAGCATCAGCCAAGGGTGCCACCTTCGCTGATGACTGACCATGACTTTACCTACATCTTTATCACAGGCTCTCCTGCTGCCGCTAGTCGGACATCTTTTGGCCTCAGCTCTCCTCTCAGCCTTGATCGTGGACAAGCACGTCCTCCCGGGTTATCGTAACGTGGATCTCTGGAACTTAACTCGTCGTTGAACAGCCAGTACAAATTAATATTGCATCAGGCTATTGCAGGAAGCCGCTAGAGGTTGCTGCAAAGGCAATGGTAGCGCAGATGATGATTTGGCACGGGACGGAAGCCGTGACGTACCTCGCAAGACTACGGTGACATATCAGACTAGTGTTCCGCTACCTGAATGATGTATGTGTAGTGCACTTAACAATTCAGATTGACCAGCCCAATGACATGACATATGTAACGGTGATGACGAGACGCATGGTGATATCGTACATAAAGGACAGATTGAAACATAGCAGAGTGAGTGGCACGAGTACTAGCTAGTGAAGGATGAGAAAATCATGGGCTAGTGACAATCATCTGTGTATTCGGGAGATATACAACCAATAAAGAGCCAGAAGCGAGTCCAGAGTCCAGGGTGTCTTATTATGGCATGAGGGCCGGAAGGCGTTGAAGTTGTAGCTGTGGTAGCATCGCCAACGGCAGGTGTAGTGGACGACGACGAGACGGCAGTCTGCGGTTGCAAAGATGGCTGGGCCGGAGTTGCTGGGCCGGATTGTTGAGCGACATTGGGCTTGGGAGGCCGTGAACTGCTCGCAGTGGTATTCTTTGAGCGTAATGGTTTCGTTTTCCGTTTCTCCCTCGCCGAGGCGTTTCTCTACGTGATATTAGGTCGGTTTGAACGTTCGGGAATGAGAAAAAACATACACGTTTGCCCTTTGCATACGGAACTTCAACAACTGCAGGGCTGGGCCCTTGCAACTCGATGCCTTCACCGCTTTGTCTGCTTCGTGTCAAAAGGTTTTGAACCCAGTCGAGAGGAGAGGACAGTGATGTATCATGGGCATTGGAGGGGCCGCGGTGGAATAGGCGACTAAGAAGCGTGCTTCCTTGCGGCGCTGAGGAGGAGTGGGCACGGCTTCCTGCAGAGATCTGAGAACACGGAGGTCAGGAAACAAAATGGAAGTGATAGTGATGACGTACATTAGAACGACCTGGTGGGACTTGATCGAAAAAACCTTGGGGCACCCGATAAGCAGGCGGACGTTGCTGGACTGGACGTCGTGTAGCATTAGCCTAGATTGTATATGTTTGAATACAAGCAGATCTTTTTATGAAGGTGTCACGTACACGGAGTGCCGACTTGTTGGCCTTTGAGAGCGAATTCAGATCTTGGACGTTGATAAAATGAGGTAGGAGTACTCACCTTTGGATCTGACAGAAGGTCGTCGAGGCCCGCTTCTTTGATGATCGCAGCAACATCCCATGTGTATGCGTTTTTGTCAGTGCAACCAGTTGCTAATAGCTTTCCATCCGCGGAAAATGACACGCAGGGCACTGAATTTGCATGCTGGAGGGGCGAACCGATGGGCTGGCTGTTATCGAGGTTCCACAATCGCGCTGTGTTGTCGTATGATGCGCTTGTGAGGATGCGGCCATTGGGAGAAATTGCAATGGCCCAGACAATGGAAGTGTGCTCATCCAGAACCGCGATCTGCTTCCAAGTTTTGACATCCCATGTCCTAATCGAGCAATCGGCTGACCCGGAGATAAGGGTTTTTCCG
Organism: Suillus lakei; assembly: GCA_016628065.1. Taxonomy (NCBI): domain Eukaryota; kingdom Fungi; phylum Basidiomycota; class Agaricomycetes; order Boletales; family Suillaceae; genus Suillus; species Suillus lakei. The sequence continues at coordinate 43,225 of JABBWA010000188.1, read as the reverse complement.
TTGGGGGTCCAAGCCAGGCAGAACACGAAACCTGTGTGTCCTTTGAGAGTCGCGACCAGCTCGCCTGTCTTGGAATCCCAGATTTTGATGGAGCAGCCTCCAATTCCGTCCCATCCGCCAGTCGCAAACATGGTCATATTTGGCGAATAGATGGCTGCCCACACTTCTTGGTGCCCTCTCTCGATTGGTGCGAGGATTGTCTCTCCCTTCTCCACGTCCCATTGCCTTGCTGTCCCATCGTGGGATCCACTTAACACTCGCCGACCATCCCGACTCCAGCAGACAGACCACACTGTGTTTGTGTGACTCGTCCATTTCGCGACGAGCTTGCATGTGTCAATGTCCCACAACCTCACTGCACCATCCCGACTCCCGCTAACCACTTTCTTCCCGTCCGGAGACAACGCTATTCTGCACACTCCAGTTTCTCCGTCTCTCCAGTCTTCTCCTATCTGTTTCCCGCTCTTCAAGTTCCACACTCGGAGCGAGCCGTCGTCTGAACAAGTCATCATCTGCTCTCCGCCGGGCAGGGGTATGGCGCCGTTGACCCAGTCCGTATGTCCTTCAAATTTCTGGCGAGATGTTATCGCTGACGTCTCTTTCGTTTTAGTGGTGGGTGAAGCCATACTCTAGAATTCTTACTACCGTCATTTCAGCCTTCATCCATCAAATTCCAAAAACATCACTTACGAGGACAACGACGGTGGGCGGACAGCAGTGAGGGTTTCGGTCAAGCCAGAGTTGAACTGACTGCTTCCTGGTACGTATTTACAATGCTTGATCCTCGTGTTCGCTTCACAGCTTATGTACAGCATAGGCTGTGCAGCTGAAGCGCTCAAGCATCACAGGGTCACATTCCGTGAAGCCGCCCCAGTCCATGATTAGCTGGCTCTCGATCACTAGAGAAGACGAGAGGCTGTTCGCCGCGAAGCGTTCTCACGCATCCTCAATGTCTCCGGCTGTTGAATGGGAAGATGAGCAAGGGTCGGTAAGTTGCATTGCCTATATGCTGGCGCCCGTGATCTAATCGGCTCTGGAACATGCCCTTATAGCTCACTTGCCTCCTTATCAAACATCCTATGGACCCCTCGGAGTCGTCTTCTGCCACATACACCAGCATAAGCGACAGTTCAAGAACAAACGTCTAAGGAACGCTCCCTGCCACGCACTTTGTTTTTCTCTTCCAACTGTCTCGTATGTTGCCTGGCGATCGCGATGAGTTAGTGAAAATTGGGCTTCCGAATAATCAGGTTCTGTTTCGTGCATTGAAACATGAGTGGGGTTGCACCTAATTACTAATCACCACCACACAGATGAGATGAAGCACACACATACCGCGTCCTCGAGTTCATTTTCGTCATCTGAGGTCTTCCGTTTCACGCTGGAGATCACGTCGGGTGTCCATGCGCCTTAGATAGCGATCGAGCTCGGTCAATGGGGTTGGGTTGACATATGGAAACGAGCATCTATGCTGGTACTAATGCTGCGTTCAGAACCGTGTTGTTCTCTGAGTCGCAGAGGGTGTTGAGGCCATAGGCCCGTTTTTGACGAGGTCTTTGATCTTGGACGAGGTGGAAGCCTTCTCTTTTGAGAAGGAGTTTCCAAGAGAGGGCCCTGGTTTCACCCGCACTATCGTAGAGGTCTCGGAACCTGGAGGTCCTGCCTTCGAGTACCGCAACGTATCCAGGCCCTCGGTCTGTTCTCGCTATACCATCATCGCACCTTACAGTCTGTAGTTTCTGACAGCATGATCAACGAGATTTGCGTTTTCTCTTGGTCATCGTGGAATGTACATGGTGATTCAGTGTGTACCTTAGTGCCACGATAGAAGTTGCATCTTGGGTTGTGCATCGACGGTGGGATCATCAATCATCATTAAGTTTAGCACACGCATAACAAGAGGGCTGCATTCACCATTCAAAACCTACAATGCATCTATTGACAATTCAATCAAGTACAATACATGTCCTCGTCATGAAATGTGGATAGTAGTAGTCTGTTGAGGTCACGGGAAATCAGGAAACAACGAAGACGACGTACTTCCATTGGGGTCTGATCTCCCTTCCCCATTTCCCCCAGCGTTCAAGTGCTCCTGCGCTGTCCTCGATCATACCCACTCCACCCTTTTCAGGAATCGAGCTTCGGAATAGTCAAAAATGAGATGCACAGATATGAGCGCAGACAAAGATGATTGCAGATTGATGGCATCTCCAATGATGTTGGGTATGAAATGTGCAACTGCGGGTCGTGCAGGTGACAAAGACGTTGACAGGAACGCGCGTGAGAGGTAAAGAACCTCTATGATCCACGATATGAAAAGCATAAGGGTGGGCGACATCTCTGTCAACGCGGTCTCAGGATCCAGCGTCGTCAATCCTACGTAAACATTGCTAGGACCAGAACCTGTGATAGTAGATGCCTGCCCACCGAGGTCAGGGTTGGATCCTGCTCTTGCAGTTTCGAGGAGACGGGCTTCACATCAGATGTGGGCCAGAACGCAGGTTTCCATGTACACAAATGATTGCATAGGCGACGGAAGCCGTGACGTACCTCACGAGACTACATATCAGACTAGTTGTGTTCCGTTACCTGAATGATGTATGTGTAGTGCACTTTACAACTCGGATTGACCAGCCCAACGACATGACATATGTAGCTGTGATGACGAGGCGTGTGGTGACAAATGACAGTTTGAAACATAGCAGAGTGAGTGGCACGAGTACTAGGTAGTGAAGGATGAGAAAATAATGGGCTAGTGACAATCATCTGTGTATTCGGGAGATATACAACCAATAAAGAGCCAGAAGCGAGTCCAGAGTCCAGGGTGTCTTATCATGGCATGAGGGCCGGAAGGCGTTGAAGTTGCAGCAGTGGTAGCATCGCCAACGGCAGGTGTAGTGGACGACGACGACGAGACGACAGTCTGCGGTTGCAAAGATGGCTGGGCCTGAGCTGCTGGGCCGGATTGCTGAGTGACATTAGGCTTGGGAAGTCGTGAGCTGCCCGCAGTAGAGTTCTTTGAGTGTAATGGTTTCGTTTTCTGTTTCTGTTTCTCCTTTGCTGCAGCAACCTCCGCCGCTGAAACAATCCTCTACGTGATATCAGGTCGAGTTGAATGTTCGAGAAAGAGAAAGAACATACACGTTTGCCCTTTGCATACGGAACTTCAACAACTGCAGGGCTGGGCCCTTGCAACTCGATGGCTTCACCGCTTTGTCTGCGTCGTGTCAAAAGGTTTCGAACCCAGTCGAGAGGAGAGGACGGTGATGTATCATGGGCATTGGAGGGGCTGCGGTGGAATAGGCGACTAAGAAGCGTGCTTCCTTGCGGTGCTGAGGAGGAGTGGGCACGGCTTCCTGCAGAGATCTGAGAACACGGAGGTCAGGAAACAAAATCAAAGTGATAGTGATGACGTACATTAGAACGACCTGGTGGGGCGCCATCGAAAAAACCTTGGGGCACCCGATAAGCAGGCGGACGTTGCTGGACTGGACGTCGTGTAGCATTAGCCTAGATTGTATATGTTTTAACACAACCAGATCTTTTTGTGAAGGTGCCACATACACGGAGTGCTGACTTGTTGGCCATTGAGGGCGAGTTCAGATCTTGGACATTGATAAAATGAGGTAGGAGTACTCACCTTTGGATCTGACAGAAGGTCGTCGAGGCCCGCTTCTTTAATGATCGCAGCAACATCCCATGTGTATGCGTTTTTGTCATTGCAACCAGTTGCTAGTAGCTTTCCATCCGCAGAAAACGACACGCAGTCCACTGATTCGGCATGGTGGAGGGGCAAACCGATGGGCTGGCCGCTGTCGAGGTTCCACAATCGCGCTGTCTTGTCGTATGATGCGCTTGCGAGGATGCGGCCATTGGGAGAAATTGCAATGGCCCAGACAATGGAAGTGTGCTCATCCAGAACCGCGAGCTGCTTCCAAGTTTTGACATCCCATGTCCTAATCGAGTGATCGGTTGACCCGGAGATAAGTGTTTTTCCGTTGGGGGTCCAGGCCAGGCCATTCACGAAACTTGTGTGTCCTTTGAGAGTCGCAACCAGCTCACCTGTCTTGGAATCCCAGATTTTGATGGAGCAATCTCCGAACCCGTCGTATCCACCAGTTGCAAACATGGTCATGTTTGGCGAATAGACAGCTGCGTACACGAGATTGTGTCCGGTCTCGATTGGTGCGAGGATGGTCTCTCCCTTCTCCACGTCCCATTGCCTTGCAGTCCCGTCCCAGGATCCACTTAACACTCGTCGACCATCTCGACTCCAGCAGACAGACCATACTGCATGTGTGTGACCCGTCCATTTCGCGATGAGCTTGCATGTGTCAATGTCCCACAACCTCACTGCACCATCCCGACTCCCGCTAACCACTTTCTTCCCGTCCGGAGACAACGCTATTCTGCACACTATACTTTTTCCGTCTCTCCAGTCTTCTCCTATTTGTTTCCCACTCTTCAAGTTCCACACTCGGAGCGAGCCGTCGTCTGAACAAGTCATCATCTGTTCTCCGCCTGGCAGGTGTATGGCACCTCTGACCCATTTGGTGTGTCCTTCAAATTTCTGGCGAGGTGTCATCGCTGACGTCTCTTTCGTTTTAGTGGTGGGTGAATTCATGTTCCAGAATTGTTACTACCGTCATCTCAGTCTTCATCCATCAAATTCCAAAAACATCACTTACGAGGACCACAACGACGGGCGGATAGCAGGGCACAATGGGCGTTTTGGCCAAGTCAGAGTTGAACTGACTGCTTCCTCGTGCGTCTTTACAATGCTTTATCCTCGTGTTCGCTTCACAGCTTATGTACAGCATGGGCTGTGCAGCTGAAGCGCTCAAGCATCACAGCGTCACATTCCGTGAAGCCGCCCCAGTCCATGATTAGCTGGCTCTCGATCACCATAGAAGACGAGAGGCTGTTCACTGCGAAGTATTCCCATGCATCCCCAATGTCTCCTGCTGTTGGCTGGGAAGATGAGCAAGCATCGGTGAGTTGCATTGCTTATATGCTGGCGCCCGTGATCTAATCGGTTTTGGAACATGCCCTTGTAATTCACTTGCCTCCTTGTCAAACATCCTCTGGACCCCTCGGAGTCGTCTTCTGCCACATCCACCAGCATAAGCCACAGTTCAAGAACAAACATCTAAGGAACGGCTTCCCCAAGGTCCCGCGCCATCCTGGAATTCACCTCCCTCTCCAACCGAATCTCCTTCCACAGCACGATCCCCTTCCTAGCGCGTCGTCTCCCCCACCGCCTGTTTGATGTCCTGGCAGCGGCACGTCAAATTATTGGCCCTCACAAACACATCAGCAGTATACGCCAATACACTCGCTATACTATCAGCCGTGCTGACATACGATCCTGTAGCAAGGAAACAGTGCGTTGATGAAGTGGACATCAAGTCCTGGCGTAAACGAACGCTAATGCTCGAGTTCGAGGTTGCACTTGTGCGGAGTGGTTGGCTAGAGCGCTGGGACGTGATTTTGGAGGTCCGTTGATCGTTGTATGCGTCGCCGTGTTTCTTCTTCCTTCCAGTCACTCTTACGGATTTCTGTTGTCGCTTCGCAAGCACTTAATATCATATACATCTTGTTGTACTAAGAACTTAACGCTCGGACAAAACTACTAAGTACATGGCTGACGTGTCTCAAAAAATGACATTATACTTAGAGAAACGGGCCAAGACAGGACTGGAAGTTCGGAAGTTTTCCAGGAAGATGCATAAGCCCTGTTATGCTAGGCCAGGAGGATCGTCGATAAGCTATCGCGGGTGCGCGTTGATTAGCGTCGAATGTGTCATGCAGATCTCTTGCGTATTGGAGCAAGAGTTACTGACAAGTGATAAAACATAAGACAGTTACTGGAACTCGGCGGGTCAACATTGACAAGATGTCATTGGCTACCAGCGGATAAAGAAGTAAAATGTCAGCGGCATGTTTTGAAACGTTGGTGCCCCGTGGTGTTTGGGGGAAGAGTTGTGAAATCACACCTTGAGCAGATTGCGGAGCTGGCAGCACGAGCTCTTGTAGCAGATGGGGCAGTCCTCCGTGCCAGCGCGGCACTTTTCACGAGGTCGGAACTCTTCAGAGGGAGCAGTAGCCTTGATGGTGACCCATGCATATGCGTCTCGAACGCGCTGGTTGAAGACAGTGGGGTGCTCAAGATGCATGCGTGAGTGTTCTTGAAGCTCGGAGGTAGCAGTACTCTGTGTGTACTGATGTTGTAACAATTCCTCTCAAGCATACCATCACACCGGAAAACTTGCTGCGAAAATGAGGATCAACGTCAAAGGTGATGATAATGAGACAGGCAAGAGATGCAACCAGCCTATATCGGTGAGGATGTCAATGAGCATAATAGTATGAAACACGTAGCTCGAATGTTGCATGCAGACATATACATGCGTATCGAAACAGGATGGTTCGAAATATAGTGGAGTGAGTAGCACGGAAAGGCAGAGAACATCAACGAGAGGTGTGCAACCATGTGGCTCGTGAAGGATGAGTAAATTGTAGACAAATGACGACCGTCAGTATATTCCATAGACGTACAACAGATAAAGAGCCAGAAGCGAGTCCAGAGTCTAGCCTGTCTTACCGTTATATCACAGCGCGAGGGCGTTTAACTTGTTGCTACAGTAGCATCTCCAATGGTGGGTGTGGTGGACGAGGAGGCAGCTGGCTGTGGTTGTGAAGATGGCTGGGCCTGAGTTGTTGTGTCGTATTGCTGAGCTACACTGTGCTTCGGAGGTTGTGAGCTGCCCGTAGTAGTATTCTTCGAGTGTGATGGTTTTGTTTTCCGTTTTCTCACTCGCTGAAGTGTTTCTCTACGTGATATTAGTGGAGTTGAACATCCGAGAAGGAGAAAGAACATACGGGTTTCCCCTTTGTATACGGGACCTCGACATCTGTAGGGTGATGCTCGTGCAACTCGGTGCCTTCACCACTTCGCCTGCATGGTTTCAAAAGGTTTCGAGCCCAGTCGAAAGGGGGCGACCGGGAAGTATCGTGAGTATCAGAGTGGGTGTGGTGGAATAACGAGGTCATGTATGTCCATGCGGCGCTGAAGATAGACCAGTCCGGTGGCAGCTTCGTCCAGAGAACTGAGAATATGAAATAAGAAAAAAAATCGAAGGAGTACTAATGACGCACATGAGAATGGCCTGATGGGTCACCGAAAAAACCTCGGGGCACCCGACGGGCATCCAGGCGTAGCTGGGCCGAACGTGGTGTAGCATCAGCCTAGAATGAAGAATAAACGCGATTGAAAGATTCATCAACGTACATGTACATCGAGTGACACCTTGTCACCGTCCTGGGAGAGCATAGTCAGATGCTTACAATGAAATGAGAGGAATAACTTTCAACTCTGGACTTAAACGGATGCCCAATCAAGTTCGTAGCCCATTGAGAAGTTATACACAACGGAAATGGAATTGTGACTTGCAATCTATCGTAAAGCGTGGCGTATTTATTCCATTCTCCCCTTCAATACCCTCGGGCCCGTAGGCCACTAGTAGGCACATGGGGAGAGGCAGACCTAGGGACAGGAGAGGGTGTCTGTCATAGCCAGGCATCGCCAAGGCTGCGGGCTTCCTCTCCGGTGAGAGCAGTTCAGCGGTCCCATTGTCAAGTTCTTTGTGCAGACTTCTAATAAGGATATTGTAATCCGTGTTGAACGCGCCATTAGCAGGGTCGAAGTGGCGTTGATGATGTCCTGGAGAGTTGTGAATGAAAGCATGCAAGAAATCATGAACGAAACACATCCGAATTTTGTAACGGTCAGACAATTCGTCATCCAACACTTGGAGGGCCCTTGCGGCATCTTGATCTGTGCCGATCCGGACAAATTGGATACCGAATCTCTCGAGAGGAACCTGCTGCCTATCAAGGCGGCTGGCAGCCTCTATTGTGCTTCGCAATAAATCATCACCGTCGGCTATAGTGTATGTTAGATGTGTGAGCACGGTATTGAAATAATACTTACTAGCGGCTCCATCGGTGATGACAATGACAGAAATCGGTTCGTGAGTTGAGCTCGGGTGCTCGATGAGTGGCAAGTACATGTCAATAAGTCTTGCTCCCATTGGCGTGTCCTTACCTGGATAAAGGCCGTGATTCAGTGATAAAGTTCAATGAATGCAATACATACCAGTGGGACTGAGCTGGTCAGAAAGTTTCTGGACTTCGAATCGAGACCGTAAGCTAAAGAAATAGGACCTGGTAACGAATACCCATACCCTCATATATATTTTGGCAAACTGATGTTGGTGCATGAAGTGAAGATCAAGTCCTTTGGATCCATATTGTATGGTGAGGTCGACAATGCCAGCCAGAGCCTCTCGCACCCGGTTCCAAGAATTACCATCACGAATGAAACTCTTAAGGATGTCATCCTTACTGAGATGGAATCATCGATCAGGACAACGGTCTTGTACTCACTATCACAAACATGGTCAGAATTTTACTCATAAGGGCAGCGAACACGCACGCCATGCGTCGCAGTTCTTCCTAAAAGAGGAAATAAATCGAGGTATGTCATCTATGTGGAGAGTAGTCTGAAGGGTCGATGTAGACTCCCGAATCTCGCGCCATCACAGTGCTTGCAATGCGCTTGACCTCGTGTCTCCCTTGTTACTGACGAGCAAGGATGACAGTGCCCGGAACTAAACTTCCCGTCACATCCCGAGATGCCAGACCCAGCGAAGCTGAGACGCGCATACTAGGACTTTGTATTTTTAATCTGGTGTTACACGAAGTCCGTCAGAAATGAAAGTAGAACAGTGCAAAAAGGATCGGGACACATACCAAGTGCTCTATGCCGACGTAGCTGACCAGGGCACCTGAGGTATGACAGCCAACCTTCCCAAGATCTTTATGTGGAGTGATCGCACTTCTGCGAAGTTGCAGGTTTAGAAAGCAGCCACAAGGGAAGGTGACGTGGGGACAGCAGCCTGTTGTTGCAAAGATGCCCGACCCTGCGCCGCGCAGCTGGTGAGTCATGAGCTGCTGGCAGTAGCGTTTTTCAATGTCAATGGAATTGGCCTCGGGTTTTATCGTGCCGTCACGTTCCTCTACATAATACGAGATGGTGTTTAAACGTCTGAGAGGGAGAAAGTGACATACATGTTTGCCCTGGCAATACGGGACGTCAACTTTTGACAGCTCGATCTGTGCACCGTGTGGTCTCCCAGGGAAAGTCGTTTGAGCCCAGTGGAAAAGAGGGAGTATGGATGATGTATCATGGGCGTGGGGTCTTGTAGAGGACTGAGAGTACCAGGTGTGTAAAATAGTACTGAATGAGATGTTAATGACGTACATGAGCATGATGTGGTAGGAGCTGGCGCAGCCCTGGGGTATTGCCTTAGGTGCAGAAGTGAAAATGCAAAAGAAGGCAGTAGAGAGAAGGAAGATAAATTGATGGTACTGAAAGATGACGGTCACATTGGGCAGGGAGTGCTGGCACTGCGAGGAATTCAGCGGAGGTAATGCATCGGTAAGAGAGGTCCTTACCACAAGTACTGCCTGGAAGGTCGTGACTAAAGCATCACTTGATCTTCACAGCGACGATGGTCGGGGATCGAGTGGGCGAGGATAGCTTTGGGTGATATTGATAAGACGGTTGTTCATGTTAGGAGCGAGTCGACAAAAAGGTTATTTGATTTTCTCGTTGTCATGTGATAGCGACCTTGATATATGATATCTCGACAGTGCCAAATACAGCCAAGCAACGCGCTCGTGTCGTCGCCACCAGCACAGCGACCCAGGCCCGGCCCGGCCACGCCATCTTCCGTCTACCACTCTGGATCTTGCTCTTGGTGATAATATACAACTTCAACACCGGCTTGCGCCCTGACGTAATGCTCAGACTGGCTAGACTCTGGACTCGCTTCTGGCACTTCGTCTGTTGTCTGTCTCTGGCTGGCTGGCTTCAAGTTTGCAGGCGACTCAGATCTGTCATGCTCCTCCGTTTTTATCATCACCTACATCCCTTACCGAATTCCCAGGTGCGATCAGATTTTGAGCGGCATACTTATATTGATCTAACTCATGTCTAGCTTACTGGTGTGAACGATCCGGGTTGTTTGCTGCGATTGCCGATGAGAAGCCTCAGCAGGCCCGAGCGTTTGCTGTGTTGAAGTGGTTCATTGTGAGTCCAGCAACATTGTATTTCTTTTTCATTCCGTTTAATTCATTTCCAAAGTACGCTTAAAGGCCAATGCACCTCCCGAAACGAATCTATGGGGTTTGAGAGGGTTGTATGCGTCCTCCTTTACGAAGCTGATCCGCGATATATAGGCCCTTGAATCCTGTGCCCGGAGAGTAAGCAACCTTTGTTTATCCATCCCGCGCTGATCTTATCTCTTCTATGTAGACTCTTAGGCTATGGGTATTGCCCAGCGAATGCAGCTCGTGGAAGCAAAACCACCCTAGTCGTAGAACAAGTCTCCCACCACCCTCCCATCACGGCTTACCGCGTAGAGAACCTTAAAAAGGGCGTTATCTTGATGGGACACAATGCCCAGAAGACGAGTTTCAGAGGTACGTCTTATGTTTTCATTCATTCTTTCATGTATCAAGTCACACATCCCTGACGTACGTTGAACTTTAAGGGGAAGCATAATCGTGAAGCAAGTCGGACATACATTTCTGACTGTATCCCTTCCATCTGTGGAGACCGAGGAGTGCCTTATCTCTCTTCCTCGACTCCGTATTGATGGCTGTGGTACGGATCCCATATATCGAGCTAGCAGAGACGAGTTATATCCAAAGTTCTACCAGCTATCTATCCACGGTGTGTACTTCCCTTCCCTTCCCTATCAGTCTTAATCTAGCGAACCAAACAGATAGAATGCAAAGGCAAAGGCTACTTCTCTGGCAAATCACACGCCTTCAAAGCAACCCTCACCCCTCCCTCACATTCATGTCTCTTCCACCAAAAGAACGTGGCACACTACGTCAAAACAGTCGCATAGTGGAGCAATGTCACCTCGCCGAAAGGATATCACTGTTGCGCCTCTCGAAGAGCAGGGGGAGTGGGAGAGCAGGAAGCTGTGGTATGGTGTCGCGAAGGGAGGGTGACAAAATTTCAACAATGCGAGCGCGTTCAAATCTCCAGTGTACAATCGTCATATGTCACGCGTCATGGCGCGTTTACGACGTCTCGGACGCCGGCCATTGAAGCACTAAAGACCAGGGGCCGGATCGGTATGGAAATGAGGTTGGCGGGCGGGTGTGCTGGGGCAGGGAATCTGGTCAGTGTCGGCATGCTGGACGAGCATGCTGTCATACTGATTGAAGGAAGGGGGCATCAGATCAGGAAGAAGCTGTGCGTGTCTGTTGTGCATAGTAGGCGCTTGCTCAGATACATCCGGCACTTGCGGGTATGTGTTTTCGGTGGGGAACATCCACTGGAATGCATCATCCATGGCAGGTCGACCATCAATGTTGGACTTCGAGCCTTCGAGCTGCGTTGTTCGTTTTATACCTAGTATTAATTGTACTGGTCTTCACGAATACGAATATATGAAGACCCAAGGTGATAGAAAGGAGCAGCTATACTAGAAGTCATAATCATTAGCCAAGGGTACCGCCTTCGCTGATGACTGACCATGACTTTACCTACATCTTTATCACAGGCTCTCCTGCTGCCGCTAGTCGGACATCTTTTGGCCTCAGCTCTCCTCTCAGCCTTGATCGTGGACAAGCACGTCCTCCCGGGTTATCGTAACGTGGATCTCTGGAACTTGACTCGTCGTTGAACAGCCAGTACGTGTTATTATTACATCAGGCTATTGCAGGAAGTCACCACAAAGGCAATCGTAGCGCAGATCATGATCTGGCACAGGACGGAAGCCGTGACGTACCTCACGAGACTACATATCAGACTAGTTGTGTTCCGTTACCTGAATGATGTATGTGTAGTGCACTTTACAACTCGGATTGACCAGCCCAACGACATGACATATGTAGCTGTGACGACGAGGCGTGTGGTGACAAATGACAGTTTGAAACATAGCAGAGTGAGTGGCACGAGTACTAGGTAGTGAAGGATGAGAAAATAATGGGCTAGTGACAATCATCTGTGTATTCGGGAGATATACAACCAATAAAGAGCCAGAAGCGAGTCCAGAGTCCAGGGTGTCTTATCATGGCATGAGGGCCGGAAGGCGTTGAAGTTGCAGCAGTGGTAGCATCGCCAACGGCAGGTGTAGTGGACGACGACGACGAGACGACAGTCTGCGGTTGCAAAGATGGCTGGGCCTGAGCTGCTGGGCCGGATTGCTGAGTGACATTAGGCTTGGGAAGTCGTGAGCTGCCCGCAGTAGAGTTCTTTGAGTGTAATGGTTTCGTTTTCTGTTTCTGTTTCTCCTTTGCTGCAGCAACCTCCGCCGCTGAAACAATCCTCTACGTGATATCAGGTCGAGTTGAATGTTCGAGAAAGAGAAAGAACATACACGTTTGCCCTTTGCATACGGAACTTCAACAACTGCAGGGCTGGGCCCTTGCAACTCGATGGCTTCACCGCTTTGTCTGCGTCGTGTCAAAAGGTTTTGAACCCAGTCGAGAGGAGAGGACGGTGATGTATCATGGGCATTGGAGGGGCTGCGGTGGAATAGGCGGCTAAGAAGCGTGCTTCCTTGCGGTGCTGAGGAGGAGTGGGCGCGGCTTCCTGCAGAGATCTGAGAACACGGAGGTCAGGAAACAAAATGGAAGTGATAGTGATGACGTACATTAGAACGACCTGGTGGAGCGCCATCGAAAAAACCTTGGGGCACCCAATAAGCAGGCGGACGTTGCTGGGCCGGACGTCGTGTAGCATTAGCCTAGATTGTATATGTTTGAACACAAGCAGATCTTTTTATGAAGGTGTCACGTACACGGAGTGCCGACTTGTTGGCCTTTGAGGGCGAGTTCAGTTCTTGGACGTTGATAAAATGAGGTAGGAGTACTCACCTTTGGATCTGGCAGAAGGTCGTCGAGGTCCGCTTCTTTAATGATCACAGCAACATCCCATGTGTATGCGTTTTTGTCATAGCAACCAGTTGCTAGTAGCTTTCCATCCGCGGAAAACGACACGCAGTGCACTAAATCTGCATGCTGAAGGGACGAACTGATGGGCTGGCCGTTGTCGAGGTTCCACAATCGCGCTGTGTTGTCGAATGATGCGCTTGCGAGGATGCGGCCATTGGGAGAGATTGCATTGGCCCAGACAATGTCAATGTGTTCATCCAGAACCGCAAGCTGCTTCCAAGTTTTGACATCCCATGTCCTAATCGAGTGATCGGTTGACCCGGAGATAAGTGTTTTTCCGTTGGGGGTCCAGGCCAGGTCATTCACATAGCTTGTGTGTCCTTTGAGAGTCGCGACCAGCTCGCCTGTCTTGGAATCCCAGATTTTGATGGAGCAGCCTCCAATTCCGTCCCATCCACCAGTTGCACACATGGTCATGTTTGGCGAATAGACGGCTGCCAACACTTCTTGGTGCCCTGTCTTGATTGGTGCGAGGATCGTCTCTCCCTTCTCCACGTCCCATTGCCTTGCTGTCCCATCTCTGGATCCACTCAACACTCGCCGACCATCCCGACTCCAGCAGACAGACCACACTGTGTTTGTGTGACTCCTCCATTTCGCGATGAGCTTGCACGTGTTGATGTCCCACAACCTCACTGCACCATCCCGACTCCCGCTAACCACTTTCTTCCCGTCCGGAGACAACGCTATTCTGCACACTCGAGTTTCTCCGTCTCTCCAGTCTTCTCCTATCTGTTTCCCGCTCTTCAAGTTCCACACTCGGAGCGAGCCGTCCTCTGAACAAGTCATCATCTGTTCTCCGCCTGGCAGGTGTATGGCGCCGCTGACCCGATCGGTATGTCCTTCAAATTTCTGGCGAGGTCTTATCCCTGATGTGTCTTTCGTTTTGGTGGTGGATGAATCCATGTTCCAGAATTCTTACTACCGTCATCTCAGCCTTCATCCATCAAATTCCAAAAACATCACTTACGAGAACAACGACGGCGGGCGGACAGCAGGGCACAATGGGCGTTTCTGTCAAGCCAGAGTTGAACTGACTGCTTCCTGGTACGTATTTACAATGCTTGATCCTCGTGTTCGCTTCACAGCTTGTGCACAGCATAGGCTGTGCAACTGAAGCGCTCAAGCATCACAGGACCGCACTCCGTGAAGCCTCAGTCCATGATTAGCTGGCTCTCGATCACTAGAGAAGACAAGAGGCTGTTCGCCGCGAAACGTTCTCATTCATCCTCAATGTCTCTTGTTGTTAAATGGGAAGATGAGCAAGCATCGGTAAGTTGCGTTGCCTATATGCTGGCGCCCGTGATCTAATCGGCTCTGGAACATGCCCTTATAGCTCACTTGCCTCCTTGTCAAACATCCTCTGCACCCCTCAGAGCCGCCCTCCGTCACACACACCAGCATAAGCCATAGTTTAAGAACAAACGTCTAAGGAACGGCTTCCCCAAGGTCCCGCGCCATCCTGGAATTCACCTCCCTCTCCAACCAAATCTCCTTCCCCAGCACGATCCCCTTCCTAGCGCGTCGTCTCCCCCACCCCCTCTCTGATGTCCTGGCAGCAGCAAGTCAAATCATTGGCCCTCACAAACACATCAACAGTATACGCCAATACACTTGCTACACTATCAGCCGTGCTGACATACGATCCTGTAGCAAGAAAACAGTGCGTTGCTGAACTGGACATCAAGTCCTGGCGTAAATGAACGCTAATGCTCGAGTTCGAGGTTGTACTTGTGCAGAGGGGTTGGCTAGAGCGCTGGGACGTGGTCTTGGAGGTCCGTTGATCGTTGTATGCGTCGCCGTGTTTCTTCTTCCTTTCAGTCACTCTTACGGATCTCTGTTGTCGCTTTGCATTCACTTATTATCACATACATCTTGTTGTACCAAGAGCTTAACGCTCGGACAAAACTACTAAGTACATGACTGAGGTGTCTTGAAAAATGTCATTATATTTAGAGAAACGGGCCAAAACAGGACTGGAAGTTCGGAAGTTTTCCAGGAAGATGCATAAGCCCTGTTATGCTAGGCCGGGAGGATCGTCGATAAGCTATCGCGGGTGCGCGTTGATTAGCGTCGAATGTGTCATGCAGATCTTTTGCATATTGGAGCAAGAATTGCTGACGACTGATAAAACATAAGACAGTTACTGGAACTCGGCGGGTCAACATTGACAAAATATCATTGGCTAGCAGCGGATAAAGAAGTAAAATGTCAGCGGCATGTTTTGAAACGTTGGTACCCTGTGGTGTTTAGGGGAAGAGTTGTGAAATCACACCTCAAGCAGATTGCGGAGCTGGCAGCACGAGCTCTTTATGTACGCATGCTCTTGTAGAAGATGGGGCAGTCCTCTGTGCTAGCGCAGCACTTCTCACGAGGTCAGAATTCTTCAGAGGGAGCAGTAGCCTTGATAGTGACACATGCATATGCGTCTCGAACGTGCTGGTTGATGACAGTGGAGTGCTCAAGATGCATGGGTAAGTGTTCTTGAAGCTCGGAGGTAGCAGTACTCTGTATGTACTGATGTTGCAACAAGTCCCATCCAAAACTACAGCTGATAGAACTGACGCTGAAAGAGTGGCCTTCATAGTGATCTATGAAGGGGTTCAATTGAAACCATAATGAAGTTCATGATTCATGATATATACAAAATTATGCACATCAGCCTGCCGCACAATGTCCTGCTAAGCAGGATCACCTCAATCTCAGAATATTTCCATGAGTGAAACGAGCTCTGGAAGGCTGACAACAAGACATACAGTCTCCACGTTCTCCCCAGCTACACCAAGCAAGGTTCCGAGTGACTTGATTTGAGCGTACAGATCTTCAGATACAGTTACGGTTAGGGATCTGCAGGGGTAAACCCTGGGGTACTGGAGGTCTGACCCGGACCCGGAGATATACCCGGACCCTTACTGGGGGTACGGGTTTTGTCAAGGGTATGGCATATAATACCCCGGGTACCACCCGCTGAGGGTATACCCGTGGGTCCCTTGCATAATTCATACTAATCTACAACATAAGTTGAACAGCTACTTAATGATGATACGGTCCCACCCATCCTCCAGCTCCTCATCCTCTCCTTTGAGGTCAGGCAATGAGCTCACATTTATGACGTCTTTGCTCTTCACAAGGTTAAGCTTGCTCCAGAATCCAAGACAAAGCAGTGCACGTGTTGACTGTACAGAAAGTCGGGACCGAACGTGAGAGAGCAAAAGACGGCCACAACTAAACAGACGTTCAATGTCGACTGAGGTAGCTGCTACCCAGTTAATGTAGTAGGTAGTGGGAAGCGGATTAAAACATACCAGGGATGGTTAAGTAATCCAGCGCCATTTGGGAGAGATGAGGGAATGATCCACGGCGTTCATGCCACCATGCGAGAACATCTGGAGCATCCTCGACGTCAGCACTGAGATAGTGGTCCAGCTCATTGCGGAGGTCTCCTGCTTTTGGTGGCGCAAGTGCTGGTAAATGATCAAAGATGTTCTTGCTCTGTCAGTGATTTGTGTCAGTACGGGCAATGATCGAGCAAGAAAAATTGTACATACCTTGGACGAATCACCCTTCGTGTATGCACCCCCCAAGTCATTATCCTTCGTGTCGTTCGCACAGTCCTTGACAATCATGTCCTCGTATGAGTGCTTGTATTCATCACGTACGAGGGCTTCTGCTGTCTCAATCCACTTGTCTTCCCAGCCTGCATTCTTGAAGTATGATAGTTTGTGACGAGGATGTAAGACTATAAATATATTAGCAATCAGATAGATATAAGGCAATAATAAAAGACCATACTCATCGCGATGCGGTAGACTGCAGAGGTGTCTGTGAGCTCATAGTATCTGTTAAGAGTCTTCTTTGCAAGATGGACGGCAGCACGAATGGCAGGTAGATATTTGTGGTCACGCGAGTAGCTTGTTAGCTTGTCCTCAAGGAGGTCCATGGCTGGAATAACAGTCGCAAGGTTTGGTGTTGAGCGCGAGAAGAAAAGTGTAGCGTCTTTGAGAATCTAAAGGATAAATAATAATAATAATTAACAGTGTTAGCAAGTCATCTCCAAAAATAACTCACCTTGAGGACGTCTCTCAGCTGACCCGCAATATCCCACTCCTCATCAGTCAACTCAAACTTGCGGAGTCCCAAGTCCCAACGCTGTGTTACAACATCCAGTGCTTTGCAATGCTCCAAGGCATACTTCAACATGTCGTATGTCAAGTTCCACCTCGTAGCGACATCTCGTGGCATAAGAGTGGCGGCCATGTTCGACGAACAGAGTGCTTCGTGCCAGGCAGGAAGAAGGATAGTGGTGGAGTGTATCAGTTTAAACGCAACCTTGCGCAACTGTACAGGAAGTGGTCATTATCATCAATGGTGCGTATCGTGTTTCTTTTGACTCACCTTCACCAAAACTAATTTAACTGGGCGTATTTCCCGCTGTAGTCGCTTGCGCTCGTGATCAGACAGCAAGTTTACTTCATTAATCCACCCCTCATCATCATCTCCCAGCATGGCATTGTCCTCAGCGCTGTAGTCCGCAATGTCCACATTCAATTCCTCTACGTCTTCCATGACTTCACCCTCTTCGTTACTTGCACCGCCATCACTGTCTTCAAGTGCACGGCTTGCATCTTTCTTGGTCACGTCAAACTCCTTAATCAGCGACTTCACCATGAGATTGATTGTGTGGAGGAAGCATCTGGTATGGTTCGCCCTACCAGGGAAGGAGGGGAGAATGTCTGTGAGCTTGTCCACCATCACGGTGTTGTTAGAAGCGTTATCGCATGTAACGCAGAGCATCTGCAGGCAACCGGTGAGTCTCTGGCATCCCCCTACCTGTTTAGTATTAGCTCACCTTGTCTGATATACCAAAATCATCCAGGACCTTTGCAAACGTGTCGGCAAGCTCTTCCCCTGTGTGCGACTACATCCAGATCAGTTGGGGGGTCATGTACTTGGTAAGCAACTCCAAACCTTCGCGACTTCAACAATATCTAACAGAAAACTTAGTGGCTCGCCTTTGTGCTCCAAGTGCGCTGAAATTGCTACAAACGCCTGGTGGTTTGTGGCAGTCCAGCCATCTGTTGTGAAATTGATCTTGCCTGCGTATTCCTGGTATGTCCCTTAGTTTTCATTGGGCTGGATTATAAAAATAAATACTTACCATTGTCATCCTAGCGATACATTCACGCATGCGTGTGAAGACCAGTCGAACATCACGGGCAACAGTCGATGGCGAAGGTAAGTAATATTCTGGTCTGCCGGTCTTCATCAACGCCTGAAAACCCTTATCTTGCACCACTTCGAATGGGCGCAGGCTTTCTGCCACCCACTTAACTATTTCCGCCCTGTCATTTCAGACATCAGACCAGTGTTCACGCATCATTAAGACCACTATACCTTGTTTCCGCACATGTGTGTTGATGGTGAGAATATGTCACCTTTCCTTTCCCCTTGCACTCAAATGACGCTGTGATTGTTCCGTTTCGTAGGATTCCACCAACAATTTTTGTGCGTGCTTCATTCGCATCCTTGGCATCATCGGCAGCAGCAAGTGCATCTTCACCCCAACATGCCTTCACATGCTTCCGCATGTTTCCGGTGGACCGTGCATCCTTTTTGTCAAGAAATCGACGAGTGGAGGCCTTGCAGCCCTTTGCAATGCACTTGAACTCGTGGGCTCGCTGACCATCAATCACGGCAATTTGTGGCTTGGGATTGAAAAACGCGTATACAGGTGAGACCCAATCTTTCACTAATCGCTCTATGGGTTGTATGATTAAACATCTAACTTGATTATATATGCAGATTTCGCTCACTTAGTTCATCCTCTGCGCTCTCCTCTTCAGGCAATAGCCCATGTTGCTTGTCATCCAAGTCATTGTTACTACTCTTGTCACTGATCTCAATGGCATCATCGTACAGTGCGGCCTCCTCCTCCTCTGTTCGGACAACGGTCCGACATGACTGCATGCCAGGCTTTGGTAAGGCAAGTTCTGGTGATGGTGAGAGCGGTTCTGTGGTTCTTTCTTTAGAATTCCCACTGAGTGGGTTAGCTTTTGTTCTCTTAGGACCACTTGTGCCAATGCTGTCGGCGTTACTCTTACGTTTCTTGGTAGAAGTTTTGAGGGCTGCCTGGGCTTTATCTGTCAATTTTTTGACTCGTTTGTCTGTTGACGCAAACATGTTGGGATAGATGGGGATAGATGGGGACGACAAACAAAATGGTGTCATTTCCGTCATAATCTTTAGGCTTTAGTTAGAGTTTGTCAGCTGTACAGTATCAGACTCGGAATCCTCCTGTAGTTATAGCATTTTTGGTTGTTAACCCGTGATGAGGGTACGGGTGAGGGTACGGGTGCTGTGAAAGCCAACCTGTACCCGTACCCCAGGTGTACCCATACCCGTGACCCGCACGGGTTACCCATACCCATGCAGAACCCTAGTTACGGTTCCGAGAGCATTGTTGTGGCCTTGGTGAGGTGCCTATCGTGGGTGGAGCCTGCAACGTTGTTGGATTGTCCAGATATGTTGAGGAAGGATGGCTTGAGATCAAGGCTATCCGTGAACATTGATGGCTATGCTGGAAGCGAACTCGTTTGGTCCTGGGCAACAGCATGCACAGGAGATTATATGGAGGCCAACTGCAGTGATATGTCACTGACGATAACACCCGATGGCCAGTGAAATTGATATTGTTGAGGCAAAAGTATAAGAGCACCCAGACTATCGATCTGTGATCAATAAGAATGTAGAAAAGCATAAAAAGACGACTCACACAGTTGTAGTATGGAAGACAGGATAGAGCCATCGCAGAGGTTGCCATCGCCAGTTGTGATGAGACTTGATGACGCAGCAGTGGCGCATGCACTGCTATTTGTGGGGGTAAACGAAGACAAGATTGAGGCAGGTTGAGTGGTCGAGGAAGTTGGCTGAATTAGTGTATGTCAGGGAAATGATACCTGTCAATGGATGGTTAGTATGTACTGTGGGAGGTTGAGTTGACTGAATGAGGAGATAGTAAAGGTAATTGGGCCTTGGAGATCTCACCCAACTTGCATGGGAGGTGGTGAATCCAACACAGACAAAATAACTTGACCTCGTTGATCATCAGTTGTGCATAACAGACTGACGTCATGAGCCAAACATACACAAATAAGGGCTGGCTACTGGCTCCACCGAGTGCATAATTGCTAAGATAGGGCTCATGCACAACCAACCAACCTGTGACACCTCGTGACGTGTTGTGACCCAATGTGACCAATGCCAACATGCAGTGACCAGCGTGTGACCCGAAAGAACGAGACAGAGTAGTAAGTAGTGCATCGTGTGTATCGTATGTATTGTATCAACTGTACTATGAAGATCAATGAACTGGGAGATGTTGTATATGCTAGGTACAATAGATTACATGAAATGATAAGTGAATGATACTATTAAAGTCCAGCTTTCTCGAGCTCAGCAAGAATAGAGTAAGGGAGGACTCGATGACCTCTGTATTTTTTGCTTGCCCACACAGCTTGTTTTCCCATTAAGCCCTTTTTATAAGTGTCCATGAATCTGTGAGAATGGCATGCATATCTAAATTTTTGGGTGAGACAAAACAATCAAATAAAAAGGGGGCTTACTTCTGCATACTTGGTTGAGCCTGGTTTTCTTGGTGTTCCTTGTAGCATGTTCACCAAGATTCTTCAGGTTACCTAGTGCATGCTTTGGCACTGTGCAACCTGCGGTGCGGTAGTATGAGCACGCAGAACATTTACCTTTTTTGTAGTGTTACCTCCTAATTGTCACATGCAAAGATTTCATTTCCGAGCTCATAAGACTCATTTTTCTAATGGCACTCGCAATTCTCAATTTTTTAAAAATCCAGCCCCACAGAGTTGTTCTAAATACAAATACAAAGAAGACTGTGGGATTTTTTTCGCCAAAAAGTGACATTTACAATGGCCATTAGCTGTACACTCCAAAGTCACGGAAAAGTCACTCTTGGTCATGTGATGTTAGTTGGTTGTGCATGAGCCCTATCTTATGTGGCAGCCACCTGTCCACTGAGAAATCTCTTACATAAAACTTGTACTCAGCTGCCAGTCCTTCCAACTTACTGATTTGAATGAAGACAACCCTCCTCGGAAGAAGTGCTGGGAGTGGAGGCTGAAGCCAAGTCGTGCCAGTGATTAGACACTTGCTCAGAAATCTGATGGCTTGTTTGAATGGGCTCGTCTTGCCTGCAATATATCAGGAGTATGAACATCATGAGCCAGGGTCCAATGCCCTGTTTCCGTGACATTTCTGAAACATCCACCAGATGAGTGCATCTGTTAGATGAGATGTACCAACACACCTTGGCGGGTGTCGTGCTGGGGCATGTGCGCGATGAAGCAATGCCTATCTTTTGGTCTGTTCATGGGTCAAATTCTTGCATCATCAGGAGCACTTCCCATCATTGCATTGAACAGCAGCAGCATTTTACATGGGATGATGACTATTATGGCGTGAACTTACTCATTGTGCATCTTGGCTCGCTTGTCTCTGGCACCTCGGATTCTCATACTCCCATATGGTCCCTCCACATGTCATTCTACAACTTCCTCACAGACAAATTGCAGAACCATGACTTCTCCATTGACACATCATCGATACAGAGCGACCTTACCTTTGCCTCACTTCAGGTCATGGAGGGCGGACTTTGCTTCAACATCTGCTCATTGGAGAGTTCTTACTTGCCAAATTCTGCTGTCCCCAATTTTGCAGAATGAGTTAAGAAGTCCATTTCGACGGAGCTATCATACTCATGTCAGTTCTGGGGGACTCATGTGGCAGCCATATCCTTTGAACTATCACTCGCTAGGGAAGTTGAAGCTTTCTTTGATGGAGAGCGCCTTCTTTGGTGGTTGGAAGCACTGGCTCTGATGAAAAGCCTTGGTGGCTCGGTAGTGACCCTCTCATCTATCGCAGATTGGGTTTCGGTGCATAGCTCAAGCTCATTCTTCTTCCAATGAATTCTTACGAGTAACGGGGTGGTTGTAGGGTCATGCTGAATTTATGCATGTTGGTGACGCTACCAAGGACACACTGTGCTTCGTTTGAAAATTTGCATCCACAATTTTACGCAGCACTCTCCATTTATATTTGTCCACTCTGCCGTTCGCTCCAACGCAGTCAAGAATATTTCGCAAGTTCACTGCAAAATTTCCTTGTACCTCTCACATTGTTGCTGGCCATGTTGTAAATTGGCCTCAGATGGAAAAGATATTCTGAGGAGGGGTGGGTTGTAGGTCCCGAAGGACGATTCTCCCCCGCATCCCACCTGTTTTTCACTTGGTGACGTATGCCCAGGGCAATATGTTGGTGATACCCATTAATGCCTCACAGCTGGACTTGAGTCGTGTCACACATGGCACATCATGACACATGTGTCAGGAGCAGGGTGCAGCGCCATCTTCGTGATAACTATCTGCCAGTCACATCATGGGCATGTGCTTTGTTGATTGACTGAATATAGAGATTCTACAGATTTCGTACAACACATATTTGCATGATGCTTCATTCCAGCTTCATTCATTCTGTTCTGCTTCATTCAATACTCTGAAACCATGTACATGTAAATAAAGTGTGTTCATGCAATCAGAGGTCGTGTGAAAGTGGAGCTATTTTCTCCAATTGATATATCAGTGGTGCTTTCCTGTCACTTGATTGAACCGGCAAGCCATGGTTACAATTCCAATTGACTGGGCCTTGTACCAGACATACCTTGCCGGTGAATTGGTGCATGAGATTGTCATGGCTACAATTCTTCACCGACCGGTAAGGGATATGAACCTTGGACTCTTGGATATCAACACTCGCATTGCTTTGGAGCAGCTCGCCAAAGTGATGGCTACTGCTTACTCTAACGCCGGTAGGTAATCCAGCTCATTTATCTGTTCTGGTCAACTGACCTGCAGACACAGTTCGTCTTAAAATTGACATGGTTAGATACAATGACGCCCTGGACAAAGATGAATCCGGACGAAGTGAGACACGAGAGGAGAATCTTTTCAACAGATTCCCCCCTGACGAGGAGCATTTCTTGACAACCCCATCCGTTGTCATTGATTCCGGTGGTAGAATCATTGTCTGGTATTTGCCTGGAGCACTGACCGCTATGATAATGGTCTGTTTTTCCCATATCCATGTAATTTTGTCTTACCCGGATGTATGACAGAAAGATATTCATGGTGCCACACATTCCATGAGTGGTTTGTTGAAGCATAGCATCACAACAAGCAAGATCACTCAATGGAGGACCAACCGGTCAAACTTCCATACAAGTCCAGATGGGATGGTCACCCCCGGTTGTATCAATATATCCCCTGCATGGTTTCAGCAAGGAAGAGAGGTGCGTCTGGTTGTCTTGCATTGAAATCTCTGGTATGAAGTATCATAGAAACACGGCTTTCCGAATATTGACCCGGAAGATGGCTTCTCGCCAGAGGTATCAGCGGCACTGAAAGGTGATGCCGGTCGCAACATCACGATGTCCCTTCAAAGGTCCAGTATCATCGTCTCTGCTGCACTTCGGGTCATGCACCCTGATCTTTATTGGGCCGGAATGGAAACTCAAGTCAGGCTTGGTAAATGGGCTGCCAGATATGAATTAGACGAGATGCACTATCATCTTCAATGCTGGACATCTGTCTTTAATGTGGTATCTATCATATGCAATCGCCGGTCGCCCCCTCATAGAGATCCCAAATGTCGACCGGCAGCATTTGATATCATGACGACTGCCGGTAGGTATCACCCGGTTGTCATGGACTTTATGAATCTCGGGATCAAGTTTCTACAGTGGCTCAAAAAACTGTCCGCATGTTTGCGCTATTTTGACTGTTTACATCATTGTACAAGAATGGATAGGTATTCCCAGGACATCCTGCCATGGCCTGGGAGTACTACATCAGGGCTTCAAAATGAGCCCTTACCCGTGGGAATTGGTGGTCATATGGTGGCACTATGTGGTTTGCAAAACGATGACTCATGTGGACAGTTTTTTGACTCAGATATTTTACATAGGAAATCAGGTATTCTAGTACTTTGTGTGGCCTCCCTTGGCCTTGATTACTGCCTCTATCCTTCTAGGCATACTTTCAATCAACTTCTGACAGTCCTCTGCTGTAATCTGTCCCCACTCTACCACCACTCTCTCCCATAACTCCCATACTCCTTTAGGGGGGTGTTCATAGGCTATAAGCTTCTTTTTGAGTATTCCCCAGAGGTGTTCAATGACATTGACATCAGGGGACTGTGCTGGCCAGTCAAGGAGATGAATATTATGTTCTTCAAACCATTCTCTGGCTCTCCTGGATGTATGCTTGGGATCATTATCCTGTTGGAAAATGATATCTTCTTCATCAATTCCTGATTCTGCTATGCTAGGCAGCAAGTGGTGGTTGAGAATGTCCACATACTGCTCAGCATCCATCCTCCCCTCAACCTCTGCAAGCATTCCTACACCATTCCACCCCATACACCCCCATACCATCAGAGAACCTCCTCCAAACTTGAGTGTCCCATTAATCTCTCTGTCTGTTAGAGGCCCCCCCTTCTTTTTCCACACATATACCTTTCCATCTGACCCAATCCTGTTGATTTTAGTCTCATCTGACCATATGACACGCTTCCAGTCCTCTACAGTCCAGTTTTGATGGGCCAGGGCAAAGTCCAGTCTTCTTTTTCTATGACTGATAGAAAGGAGAGGCTTCTTCTTCTTTGTTACAGCCTTGAGGTTGGCTGCCTTGAGAACATTTCTCACAGTTTGTGAAGATACAGGGGTAGTGATGATGGAATTGATGTGATGAGTGACTTGGACAGCATTGTCAGCCTTTCCTGTAGTAATATGCTGAATAATGGCCCTCCTATCAGTAGAGGTGAGTTTGGATGGACGACCTCCACTAGAGTTTTCTTTGTCTGGGTGACATTCTTTGGTGAGCTTGGCCACAGTAGACTTGCATACACCAGTTCTAGATGCTATTTGACGAGCAGAGAGGCCAGCAGTAGAGAGAGAGAGGATGTTATCCCTTTGAGCAGAGGAGATGGCTTTCATGGTGATTATGACTATCATACATGAGACTCCCTTCATTATATAGTGAGAGATAGGTTTAATAATGCCATAATGACACCACATTATAATTTATTTAATAATGGTATGACTTTATGGTGTCATAACCATTAATTTATATAGTTTCAATCTAGCCTCAAAAAACTGTCCACATGAGTCATCATTTTGCAAACCTCATAGTGCCACCATATGACCACCAATTCCCACGGGTAAGGGCTCATTTTGAAGCCCTGATGTAGTACTCCCAGGCCATGGCAGGATGTCCTGGGAATACCTATCCATTCTTGTACAATGATGTAAACAGTCAAAATAGCGCAAACATGTGGACAGTTTTTTGAGCCACTGTATACAACTCTGGCTCAATGCTGGCTTCATCATGTCGACTGGTGAGACATTACATGAATGTGGAAGAGGGCAACCGGATTGTTACTGCGTGGTACATGCGAGACAGCATCCACAATTTTGTTGGGACTCTGAGCACAGAGTATGCAAAATATGACCGTGTAAATATGTAGGAACTGTATTCATTCAAATATATATCTGGTATACTCGGTTACCGTATTGAGATGGTTTCCGCATGTGCTGGGTGGATAATTGAGCCAAACCGGATATGTATCATGGAACTGTATGGGTATAGACCCAGATGTGTATACCGGACGGACCGGATGGGCATTGCCGGTAAGAATACATTGCACCGGATAAGGTATTGTGGTCTCCGGTTAGTGCACTCTGTATGTACCGGATGTGTTTACCTGCCTCATATCTCACCCCATCCCTCGGCCCACTCGTCTCCGGTTAGCATAGTCTGTATGCTCCACACGCCCTTACCCACCTCATATCCCACCCCATCCCTTGGCCCATTCGTCTCCGGTTGACATACCATGCATGTACCGGCTATATTTACCTGCCTCGTATTTCACCTCATCCCTCGGCCCACTCGTCTACAGTTAGTAAACTATGCATGTACTGGCTATATTTACCTGCCTCGTATTTCACCTCATCCCTCGGCCCACTCGTCTACGGTTAGTAAACTATGCATGTACCGGCTATATTTACCTGCCTCGTATTTCACCTCATCCCTCGGCCCACTTGTCTACGGTTAGTAAACTATGCATGTACCGGATACCCTTACCCACATCGTATCCCACCCCATCCCTCGGCCCACTCGTCTCCGGTTAGTACACTGCATGTACCAGATGTATTTACCTGCCTCGTATCTCACCTCATCCCTCGGCCCACTCGTCTCCGGTTAGCATAGTCTATACTATGTGCACACCCTTACCCACCTCATATCCCACCCCATCCCTCGGCCCATTCGTCTCCGGTAGGTACACTATGCATGTACCGGATACCCTTACCCACCTCGTATCCCACCCCATCCCTCGGCCCACTCGTCTCCATCGCACACTGAATTCATGTATATGCATAGATATCCTATATAGTACATTCCTATACTACCGTCTACATAATATACCACCGGCCCATCCGTTTGAAACAGGTACACACCACCCACCGGCCCACCCGTCTAGCATGTATATACATAGATATCCTATATAGTACATTCCTATACTACTGTCTACACTATATACCACCGGCCCATCCGTTTGGAACAGGTACACACCACCCACCGGCCCACCCGTCTAGCATGTATATACATAGATATCCTATATAGTACATTCCTATACTACTGTCTACACTATATACCACCGGCCCATCCGCTTGGAACAGGTACACACCACCCACCGGCCCACTCGTCTATGATGGTACACTTATTGCCATGGGCCCACGTGGGCTG
Source organism: Suillus lakei (assembly GCA_016628065.1). NCBI lineage: Eukaryota > Fungi > Basidiomycota > Agaricomycetes > Boletales > Suillaceae > Suillus > Suillus lakei. Next base: position 16,295 of record JABBWA010000188.1, on the reverse strand, counting down.
GCCCGCCTCTATAGGTACATTGTCACCCTCAGCTGTCCGTCTAATATGGGTATAAGTTACTGTACTATGTGAAATGTCAACATGGGCTGTCCAGTAAGTAAGGGAATAAGTCACTGCATTATGTGAAATGTAAAGCTTGTGCATGAAGTGTGTGAAGCTTGTATAGTAACTAACAGAAGTGTGGAGGTATGCATGAGAATCTAGCATGTAGGCAAGTCATAGCAGAAATATGTGAAATGTAAAGCTTGTACACGAAATGTGGGAAGTTTGCAAAGTAATTAACAGAAGTGCAGGGGTAGCCATGATATTGTAGCATGTATGATATGTATCCAATGTAAAGCTTGTACACGAAATGCGCAAAGCTTGTAAAGTACCTAACAGAAGTGCAGAGGTATGCATGAGATGGTGGCATGTATGCAAGTAGTCACGGATATGTGTGGGATGTAAAATTGTACATGAAATGTGCATAGGTTGTACAGTGATCAACAGAAGCACAGAGGTATGCATCACATCATGGCATGTATGTAAGCTGTGGTGGAGATATTTTGAATGTGAAGTTGTACATGAATGTGCAAAGATTGTCCAACAAAGGTGATGCAGGCCCAATGAGTATAGTGTAGCTCTGAGTGACCTGCTGCTGTACATATGCAGATGATGAATATCTAAGTAAGTGTAGTATTGGGACCAGAGTGCCTAAGGGATGCAACCATGATCAGAAAACTCACCTATGACACCTGAAACCCTCTAGTTCCTCATCACTATCCTCGTTGTCCTCTGCACCCAGCTCATCATCAATCTCATCACCCCCCTCGCCTTTGATGACTTCAACACCCTCTCCATATTCGCTATCTCTGTCCCCATCCCCATCTTCATCAAAGTCCTCCCCTTCAACCTCCTGCTGTATTCTGAAGTAGCCATAATCATCATAGTCCAAGTCGGACCTGTCACCTTTATCAAGTTCCATGGCTTCACCTTGAGCTGCCAACCCTGCCTCATTGTCTATCATATCACTTTCAGGCTCATCACCTTTATCTAGCTCCATGGCTTCACCTTGAGCTCCAGACCCATTCCCATTGCCAACCATATCTGAGTCACTTTCATCATCATTGCTGCCTTCATCCTCAACAAGGACTCCTGCAGTGCTGGCCTGATGTACATCCAGTGGGTCATGATTGATCAGAAAACTGTTTGTTGCTTTGCAAGTTGTTTGATGACCAACATCAGTAAATTAACACATTTCTTGGTGGACCTTTTTTGAAAATTAAAACTTATTTTTAACTTATTTATAATTATTCACTTGGCTTTCAGTTTGACAAGTCGAATAAGGAAGCATGTGGTATTCAAGTGGCGAAAAGCAGCACAAGGCATGATCAGATACCAACACCAAAACAAGCACTGCAAGTGATACATCATTACCAATCTACTACTACTACTAACAATTCAAACTCTAAACTTGTCTAAACCAAGATCTCGAACATGATCTGGTATGTCCTTCGGCTCATTGTTTGTTGAGTCATTGATTGATGCTGGAACAACAGACAATCTATGGCAGCCTCCAAACCAAGATTGATGGACTCGGTTGTGCATTGTGGGCGGGAGTGAAAGTGCCGGTGAACAGAGGCAGCAGCTTGTGCACTGGCAGAGGCAAATGAGAATGTGGAATGGCAGGTGGGCTTGGAGGTCCTGCTGGGGTTGTGGGAGAGAGTGAAGAGGTGGTTGGGGCACAAGGATTGTAATTGAACATGTCATTCATCAAATTCATGGGTTGTATGTAGTTGTACTGAAATGGATCTTCGTTGTGCCTCAATGAGCACCTCTCTACTAGCCATGCCTGCGACAATTTACCATAAGATGCAGTGTGATGTTGAGCCATCAAGAACCTCACCTGCATGGAATGTTGTAGAAGAGCGAGCTCTGCCTCTTTGTGCTTATGAACATCTGCTATCCACCTTCTCTCTTCCTCTACAGATATCATCCAACATGTAAGCCACCTGGACTTGTCCTTGAGTGATCAGGGGGGGAGGGAGGGGAGTCATATGAGTCAAGAGAGATAGAAGAGGGCGCTGATGATTCAGTGGACCCCAGAGTTCTGAAGGAGTTGGGGATAAAGAGCAGGTGGATGAAGGAGACCTGTCTGCTGAATTGATGGAGTCAGCCTTAGCATTTGAAGAGTGTGAAGGAGAGTGAAACATCATTTCATTCACTCTTGGAGGGATGGTGGGTGCTGAGACTGTGAGATGAGCTGAGGCAGTGGGGTCATAATGAATGCTAAGCAACTCCTGCACCTGCTGTTGTTTGAGTGCACACTTTTGATCCTTGAACATTTTCCGTTGCAATAACCTTTGGTGCTCATGCTCCAAGCACTTCAGCTTGACATGCTTTGGGAAGGAAGGTCAATTAGAAGGAAAAATCAAGGGTGGTGGTCCCGCCAGCCTAGCTCTCTAGAGTGGTATTGGATGATGTCATCATCTACATGTTGTACATGTCTATGTATGCATGTCCATCAGGACCCCAGAACTATGTATGTGACCCCTGTCACCTGCCTCGTGTTGTGCTTCTGATCTCTTCACTATGCCTCGCTCTAACTCTTGCCTCGTGCTCCTAACCCCTGCACTGTGCTCCCCGCTCCATTTGCCCCTTCTCCAAAAAGTGTTTCCCTGGGAGCGCATCCTAGGTTAACTGTCACCATCTATATCTCTTTTGCTATCTTCAACTTCGTCCTCTGAATCTGATATGTTCTCTAGTTCTTCTTGAATGGTTCTCCATGTCTCGTTCTGCTCTGGTTCCTCATTTTTATCTCTGCTTTGCAATGCTGTTTGAAGTGTATCCAGCATGGTGCCATTGTGTGGAATGAAGCGACGAAGGTGTTGTGCGTGGAATATTCCATTAATCAGAAATCCTTCTAATGAAGCAAGAGTGTATGAATTACTGATTTGAGAGATGACTCGCTGTAGGAAACATTCTCACTGCAGCCCTGCAGAGGCCTATTTTACGGAGTACGTCGAAAGCCCAGTTGTCCGGACATCAGTACAGTCACTCCCAGTCATCTCCGACGAAACCCGCTCAAACCCGACGCTTTCCCGCGCTCTCCGAGCCTCGGACCCGCCGGACATCACTGGAGATGCACCGGACCCGCTCACATACCTTCGGAAACCCATCCGTCCTATGTCCTGTCCGTTCCGTCCGACCCCACTGGTGCGTAGTAGCTTGTTTCCCATGGCTGATGCAGTAGGCAGCGTTATTACCTGTGTTCCCACAAGTCCGCAGTGCCTCATGTCAGTTTACATATCACCGGACCCGATGTTTTCCTATTTTTCGATATTCCGGATTTCTACGTAGCTAGTTATATAGGACTGGTAGTACGACCAAGCACTCATTACTTTACTGTAGGTGGGACTTCCCATCTACTTGGTCACATACCTGTCTTTACCTGTTACCTGGCTGAATATACCTGGTTATCACCCGTTCCGCACCCGCTTCGCACCCGAAACCCTTGTCACTCATTTCCATTGACCTTCCCTTGTTTCTGGACATAGTCCGACACTTTCCGAACCCATTCCCTTGCTATTATCCGTAACCCGACGACCCGAAGCTCAGGACCCGCTTTTCCCGCGCTTCGGACTTGGTAGTATACCTTCGGACCCGACGTTTTGACCTCCGGACTTGGTCCGCATACCTTCGGACTTGTTCCTTTACCTTTCCGTGACCTTATATACTAACTATCAGACTTATCTCAGTAGCAGACCCCTTTAGGGTCGAATGTTCTTGCCTTGCAAGTGAAGCAGCAGGTATAGCATTCACCCAACATTATATCCGCCTACTGCGGAGTTGTTTCCCACATCGCCTAGGTGCCGACCATCTGGGTATGAGTTTCCTCAAGCTTGCCATTGTCATATCCATGGCGCTCGCATATACTTGAACCAGTTGTCCTGGTTCAAATACGACCTCTCCCACATGCGATCGTCGAACTTTCCTGTCGAACTTGGCCTTCTGTTTTATTGCATGAGCTGCTGCATGGTCCACGCCGTCTGTTTGCTGCTGATCTACATATGCCATGTGCACATTAATGTCTGATGCATCGACAGTTGTGCTTGCATCTGCCACAGTGGTATGGTTGGTGTTGACCACTAGTCCTAGGAGGAGCTCCTTTGGCAAAAACTTGAATGCTGGTATAAGCTGTTTGTTCAACTGACAGATTGTGGTGTCAAAATGGTCTGGCCATGCTCTGGTGAGGTCCTCTGCCCTTGTGCTCTTGTAATCATCTTCCCCTAGTTCTGGGCTACATAGCCGCTTCAACCATCCTAACAGCTTCCCATTGGCATTCTCAACTAACCCATTGATCCACGGGGAGTACGCTGCTATGATGTGGTGTGACGAGTTGTGTGCTAGGCACCATGCTCGGACGTCTCCGTTGTCGAAGTGTGACCCGCCATCAGTCATGAATGTCTCTGGGGACCGGAAGGTGTGCGTGATTGTGTCTAGTCCTGTTATTGTGGTCTTCGCAGTGCCATGGGTTTTCAACTTGAATCCCCATACATATTGGGAGTATGTGTTGAGGATAAGGAGGACATTATGGTATCCGCCTTTGCCCTTGGGAAGTGACAGGTAGTCCACAACTAACAATTTGAATGGATGGCGTCGAGTGATTGGATACATCAAGGCGTGTAGTGGCGATGAGCCAAAGTTTTTGCATTGCAGGCACTTGAGCAGTGCCATTACAATGGACCGATCCAACTGAGGACTCACGATTTGGTCCATGAGCTGTAGCTTTGTGAGATCCCTCCCCCAATGCCCGTTGTTAGCGTGTATATCCTTCGCTAATGCTATAGCTTCCTTCTGCATTACGCATTCCACATGCGCACGTGCTCGTGTGGATTTGCCATCCACAATATGCCACAACTGTCCGTCTTCGATCATGTAGCCTAGGGCCCAATGTTGTGCCCATCTTCATTCTCGTTCTGGTCTGTTGCTGTTGAGGTTTGACAATGCCTCAACAACTTCAAGGAAGAGTGGCTCTTCCTTGAAGCGACTGCACAACTCTGCTGTTAACGTTTTGGGGGTAGCGTTAGTTGATTGGACTAGGAATAGATTGTTCACCAATCCATGTGTTGCTTCCCAATCCTCGCTTACTGACCATGCACTACTGTCTTCATCGACCCGTGGATGTCCTGATGATCAGCAACTGAGGGCATCTGCTGCCATGTTGCTCACGCCTGAGCAGTGACGGACATCTGTGATTTGGTATGCTATAATACCATCCCTCCAACAAGTGTGCACTACTGATGATTTGTTGCTTAACAGCATATCCCGCAATGCGATGCAATCCATTTCGACCTCGACAGGAAACCCCCAGATTGTTGTACTGACGAACTCTAGCAGATATGGTTTGTATTGCTCTTCCACTGGTGAGGTCCTTTTCGATGCAAATGTGATTGGGTGTACTCTGGTTGTTGTTTCGCCTGACAGAAGTTGCATGGTGAAGCGTTGTGCGAGTACAGCATTGAACCCGCCTTTACACCCATCACTGGTGACTATGAACGGGGAGCCATCAAACTGAGGTGCACGGAGTACTGGTTCTGCTGTGAGGATTTGCTTGAGTTTCAGTAGGGCACAAGTGTGTCGTTGTTCCCAGAAGCTTTCGAGTTTGCAATCCCGTAGAAACTGTCTATACTTACGCTTTCCTACTTTTGCATCATGTGGAGGTCTATCTAGATTGTGCAACATGTCAGTAAGCAGGGCTGCTATGCGCACATAATCCTTGATGAGAGATCTAAAATACCCTGTAAGACCTAACAAGTGCATCAGTTCTAAGAGATTCTGAGGGACGGGCCACTCAGCGACTACAGCAATTTTTGCTAGATCCAGTTGTATGCCTTCATGTCCTACTCGTGATCCTCCAAAGATGATGTCACTCATGAATAGCTGTGTTTTTGTTGGTGATATTGATAGATTCCATTGTTGACACCTAATGAAAAATGTTTGCAAGCGATTCAGTAGTTCGTTGAAGTTGTTTCCCGCTATTGCACCATCATCAACATACAATTCCATCATTAGTTTGATGAGGATGTTGTATAGTGCTTGTGCCGTGAGATCACTGAAACATGATGGCGCACCTTGAATGCCCATTGGCATATGACAGTGGGCTTCATATCCTTGGCCCTCCATGTAGAAACACAGGTACAGTTGGCTTTCTTCCTCTACCGGGATTGCATAAAATCCAGCTGTGAAGTCAAGCACACATATGTACTTGTGTCCTGCGAGTCGCTGCTGTTTCGCCGCTATGTCTCCTTGAGGTGATGGTGCTACTTCTGACACTTTGTTGACGTCATTGAAGTTCTGGCATATGCGCCACTTGACCTTCAATGGGTCAATGGGTTCTGGTTCCGCCAGTGCTGAGTCCATGTCAATGTCTGGATCCGACGGCTCACCGAGTGCAATGCATTGCCTATTCACGATGCAACATATGTCCTCTATTGTGAGGCTCATGCCTGAATGTGTCTTCTGTACAAGGACCATTGATGCTACTGCTTTGACTTCGTCTGACTTGATGAACCGAGTGATCTTGGTGTTTCACATATCATCCAGTACCGGGAACAAGTACTCTCGTTGTGGCTTCGTTAGTGGTTGCTGGTGTATTTTCTTGGAGAACATTGTTCCTGGTGGGATCTGGAAATGAAACTTAATGAAATCAACAGGTTTTACCTCTCGTACTGATAGTGCAAAAACATCAGCGAATTCTGCTATTAGTGCTTGTGCTTGGTCTCATTGTTCTCCCATAAGGTGGTCTCCATACCGAACTGTATTCACGATTGTTTCTACTCACGCTGTCATGCATGGTATGCAGTTCATACCATGACATGTGTGCTATACAAAAGATAAGGAAGGTATAATGAACTGTACTCTACCATATCACCAAGTGATTCTATCATTTTCTATTGATTCATTGGTCTGTTTTTCTGAAAGTCTCATTTCCTGTGTCAGACTTGGGAATTTCGATGTTTTTCTATTTTGTCATGTGATCTTCTTTTTCTTTCCATTTTGTCATGTGACCTTTTCTTCTTCTTGGCTTATTCATCAGATTTTCTCATTAGCTGACTGATCATGTTTGTAATCATGTCATGTGACTGGGAAATAAGGTGATTTGTAAGGATTCAACCTGACTCATCATGCTTTGTAAGACTTGCAACTGTATTTATAATCTTCTTAGTAACCAGGATGACTCAGCTCACCAAAAGGCTTGGTTTGTAAGCACAACCTTACCAATCCATGAGATGACTCATGCCTTTGATTCATCATGCTTTGTAAGATAACACTGTATTTATAATGTACTTAGTAAACAAGCTGACTCAACACACCAAATGGTAGGATTTGTAAGCACATTCTTACCAATCCATGTGATGAATCATGCTTAGTAATCTGACCTCCCAAAAGGTATAAAAGGAGCTCATTTTACACCCATGAAATATAACTTCCCACTTTATCCCTAACACTGAAATAAGAGTGAGCTTAGGTAATACAAGTGCAGGCCCATTGGTTGCCTTGAAGTAAGTCACAGTCACAGTCACAAGTCACTTCCACTCTAAACCTATCCCACTAACTAAGAGTGAGATTAGGCAAGACATAGTCAGAGTAACAGGCCATTTGAGTTGCCTGAAAGTAACACAATCACAGTCACAGTCACAGTCACATTTGTTTATATTTGTTGTATAGTGCCTTACAGGGGTTGATTATATAACACTTCTTTATCATTATCTGAACTAAGCATTACATATTCACGAACCTGCTCTCTTCCAAGCAGAGAGACATGAACCAGGAGAACACAACAAAGTTGAAACAGACTTTCATAGGTTGAGACACGACCTACTAGGGTGAAACATACCTATCCATTATTTTTCCTATACAAGAGGAACCAGACACATTTGACACAGTTTCTTTCAACAAGAAGGTAACTTGATTACTATTTAACCACCCATGAACATCATGTTATCTACCGAGAAATAGAAAATCCGTAGACCATGAACTTGAGGAGCTGGCAACTTTTCATCTTATCAAAGCATAGTTGTGATTGTCACTGCATTTTACACTGTTCCGTATAAGACCCTCAAGTAACAAGACAGTGACTGTGCCATTGACATTGCAGTTCAAGTCCAACAGGTTTGTTGGATATGAGAAGGGAATTGATGGTGGCATTCACAGTGAGTTCCTCATTGTGGATGGCTGTATGCAACCGATGAATTTCAATATTCAAGCATTGAATCTCTTCACAGGCACGTTGAAGTTTGAAGTACTTTACCATAGCTTCACGATGTGCAGGTTTGGTCCAGTCCAGGGTGCGAATGTCAGAATGAGACTGGCACAAAAATCGAACTCACCCAGAAAGTTGTACTCCACTATATCTTTCCAAGTGAGCTGTGGACGTGGAGGTACAAGAGCAGCAGCCTGCAGATTGAACCGGCTAAGTGCATTCTGAATCGCCTGTGATCAACGTTGTAGAGCCTTGCTAATTTGTTGATGTAGTTTGTGGCCTAAGATAAACAAAATAAACACTTATGTGAGTGCGCAAATACAATGATCTTACTGGTGCCCAAAAGCGAGAGTTTTGACAACTCAAATAGATGCATCACGACAAGTCATTCTAAGTCATTGAGTGCTGTGTGGTAAGTCAAAAGTGAAGCTTCTTGGCGAAATTGATGGTAGGGTTCGCTGTTGATCTCCCATCGCTTGTCAATCCCAAGTTGAATCTCTAAATGCAAAGCCATCGCTTCCACATTTTGAAGCTTCAAATATGATCCAACAACTCGGATCCGGGCTTGATTGATGGCGGTGTGCATTTCCTGATAGCTGCCGACATGAATATCCACAAGCGCCCAATTGGCAGCTTCTTGTTCTGTGTTCCATTCCTTTCTGTCATATACATAATGTAAGTGTCAAATAAATACAAATTAAACTATATGACTTACTGGTGGATGACAACTTCATCAAGAGCTTGAACATATCGAACACTGACATGATCCTTAACAGGGGGTCCCCTCAGGCCATCGAGGTATGAGCGCTCTTCCTTGTGAAAACAAACGAAGTTGGTGTGTGTGAGATTGAGGACACCTTCCAGTGAGGAAAGTTCGCCAGTGAGAGTTTGAATGGCAATGAGTGCCTCTCAGTAATGATTCTGTAAAAACGTACCTACACATCAACTTGTTAGCTTAGGATTTCGTAAAATGAAAATAACTTACTAAGTGCTGTGTACTTGTCATCATCCCAAAAGGCAAAGTGTTGCTCAATCATTTGATGCCAGTGAAATGGAGTAGCATGGTGAGTGCTGCATGCAAGCTCATTTGATGATGAAAAAATGTGTTCACAGCCTTCTCCCTCAGTGTGGCCAGTACCTTCTATGTACATCGGATGCCAGTCAATTTGACACCATCGGTTGTGAGCATGGCCATGGAAAGCTCTGACCATCAGTCGTAAATTGAGTTCATGAGCTCGGGGTCCAAGGCAGCTATTTTCCAGCGTCTTGGAAAATGCACAGCCAATATTGTATGCAACGCCACCATTCTTCCCATAGACATTGAGCAGATGATCTAGAATAGCGAGCGGGTATTTTGAGCTTGAAAAATCAGTCAGCAATGATGACAACAAAATCAAAATCAAAATTACATACAGTTCGCCACTTTTGACCATATCACACACTAAAAGAATGAACCGGTGGCGACAGGCCGCAATAAAAATGCCAGATTCATCAACAACCAAAAACATGTGTTTACGTGCTTCCGGACCAGCATTTTGCCAGTGGTCAACGCAGTTGAATGGTGCCGAGTCGGACTGTACCACATCCTCCCAGTCATCAGTGGGATCTTGCTGATCAGAAATTAGGTTTGTATATTTCATATCAATTGAAAACTTACTTCATGAGGTTGAGCGCCATTAAGTTGGAATTGGTCAACATTCGCACGATGGAGCCAGTAGTCAGAACATTGAGTCCGTGAATCATCCCTTGGAGATGTGCCGTAAATAGAAGACAACCATCTTTTCAAGCTATTATTGCCGTCGATGGTGGCAAGCCACTCAAAAGTCATGTTGTCTTCATCATCTAGTTTGTAACAGCAACAGGGACATAAGGTGAGAAGGCGCCAATCTTGTGTATCGCACTTCAGTGCTGCTTTGATGAGGGAGTCTACCCGATGCAAGATCTCAAGGTAAACATCATATGCATCCGAGAATTGTGTATTTACATAGATATGGTTGGTAAGGGATCTATGAAGCAACATTGTAATTGATATATCACAATACAATTGAATATTGTACATCGTGGAGGTGGCATAGGGCCTTACACTGCGCTTGAACACTAAACCAGGGGCAAGTCCTGTGAGACTGTCGATAAGCCGCAAGTGTGCGGAGAGAAATGGCAACAGTTGGGTGCAGCAGAGAACAGCCAAGGTAACCATGATATATAAGGCTTTCGTTCAGAAACTTGTGGGAGGCAAGGGGTTGCAGCAATGCGAATTTTTGGCCTAGAATACTGTTGAGCAAAGTCTTCTGACCGGAAAGAAAAATATTGCTTACTAAAAATGTCAACCAGCTCAATATTCTGCAGGATCAGAGTGTCAGCATCATCACGTAGAGTGTCATCATTGCTCAAAACACTTGGCATGCCATCGCCATTATCTCACATGCGATAGTCCAGATAAGCCCTGACCAGGCCTTCCATCTGAAGATCCCAGTTTGCATTCCAAACATTAATGTGGTCCCCACATGTGCGTGGATCAATGTAGTGGCTAGCACGTGTAAGCGCATGCTAGTGGGCATGAAATCAAATAACTTACAATCCAGAGAGGTCTGCCATCTGCTGAGCTAGCCCCTGGAACACCTCATACTCTCCACCCTCATGGCTAAACTCAGCTCCCTCCTCGCCCGGGGGAGCAGTGTATGGTATAGACTCAATATCCATGTCATAATCAATGAGCATAGTCTCGACAGCCGCACAATCTTCAGCTGACATCTCTGCGGAAATGAGAAGACAAACATCTAAGAAAAATGGACACCATACCTTGTATACATGATTGCTGCTTGACATTCACATGTTCCCTTCATCGGGTTTGTTGTCCTGCCTTCAGTACATCAATCATTCGCACAGAGTGTCGAAAACCATGTTTTATGGTTGCCTTCGACAGCCCTGTGATCCTCCTCGCTGATGGTCGCAACATGGGTGGTAGAGAGAGTAGATAGCGTGATTGACAAGGTGAGGGTAGCATAGAAAGCGTGCACCGACGCTAAGGGTGGTAGATGGTTGTTGAGAGATGAGGGTGGCATCCAGAGCCATTGCGCTTGGTTCAGCAGTGTCATATCCCGTGCACAAATTCTATCAACCCTAACCCTATAAATCAGTATTCAGTTCCTATCTAATCTGCCCCTATACCAACTCCTCAAACCTCCAGATTGTCCTGAGGACCAGTACTGCTTCCGCCAGAACCAATGGACACTATACCACTCCCCTTTACCCCTCAATACCTCCATACTCCGCCTCATCCATCTCCGGTTATTCATTTCTATAGAACATCTAAACTCCGTCTGCTCTGGTCCTATCTAATCTCCATACTCTGCCGGCCATACAGTTCTCTGCCCATTGCATGCATCATCTGCCTCTGCAACCCCTATCTGACAATCATTACCATTTCCAGTTCTCTCTTCATTATTTCATACCATTTCACTCAGGCCATGCCTCCGCTCCCATTCCTCCTCATTTTAGTCATCCGCCCTTATTCACACAGTTCCGCCCATTTCTAAATATAGGGAACCCCTATCCCTCTGGTTATCAGCTATGTGCATCCCGTCTTATTCATCTGATCTGTTCCCCGTTCATATCCGAGTTCATTTTGATTGTTCCGCTCCATTTATTAACTATCTTTCCATATGTCACATACATAGCCCCTTCACTTTTCCATGTGCTCTGCTCCTAGCTCCGGTCTCATCCTTACTCATCCTGACATACTTACTTACAGTATATAAGCCCCCTGTAACACCTAGTAGATCCTCAGTTCGAATATTATTGTACCCTATGGGTCCTATTTTCCTCTATCATCCCCAGGACTGGATCTCCATGTCCACTCCTACTCTGTAGTCTTAAAGACTAATCTCTTTAGGACTTTCTCTTCGTTTATCCATAGGGTGACCAACCTCCACCACACCACCTATTCCAGACTCCATACCAGATAGGACTTCCGTTACCCACAGTCATTCCCTCCAGTCGAATACCCTTAGTTACTCCCTCCAAGTTTCCAGACTTACGTCCCAGGAACTACATCTCCGCCTCTACCTTCCGGTAGTCTACCCTCGTTAATCTTCTACTCTGGACTTTGTCTGGGAGTAGCCATACTTCTGTTCTCAGTCTATACCTCTATTCTACTTAAGACCCTACCATTGGTAGTCTTGACTCCAGTTTCTCCTTCACTATTCATACTCCGGATGTCCGCCGGACAAGTCTGCTGTTCAACCCGGACTTGTTCTGGAACACCCCAGACTTCCATTCTAGTCCATTCTGAAATCAAGGGCACGTACTTGGGCAAGGGGCGCAGTGCACGAGCTGAAGCCAAGCCCTTCTTGGTCCATCCTACTCCTATGCACCTTCGGCGTGCATGGTCGTAACAAGCAGGCAGATCCATGTAGTAGGTGGTGAAAGATGCTGTTGGGGGCGCAGGAAGCCTGTGTCGATGGCTAGAACAGGTGGTAGGCAACATTGGTGGTGGTGGATAAGGGCAAAGGGCACGTGAGAAAAGACTCACCTAGGCGGTGTCTAGAGCTGTTGTACTTGGTCCAACGGACAGATCCATGTAAGATGGTGGTGAACGACGCTGTTAGGGGCACAGGAAGCCTGCATCAATGGCTAGAACAGGTGGTAGACGATGTTGGCGGTGATGGAGAAGGGCAAGGGGCATGAGAAAAGAGTCTCACCTAATTTGGAAGCTTAGCGCATGGCGGGGCACATCAGGAGGATGCATTAGGTGTGAATAGGCGGCAGACAGTGCTGACAGTGCCAAGCTACTTACCTATGCCAAATACCCAAAGGTCCTGGGTTATTTGGGGCAGCATTCAATGCTGGTGTTGAGGATTGCTGCAACTAAGCCTAACAATAGTAAGCACAGCATGTAACAACCACTATAGTAAGGCTTACTTAATGGGAAGCCCAGGTGGAGGCATGTGCTGACTTACACCAGCTCCATGTCCAAAACTGCAAATTCCCACACCTCTTGCTTGCCTTTACTCTCTCCTCGAGCTAATTCAGCCAAATCAACTTCCCATGGTACATACTGACCATCCATTTACTATCATTTCCCAGACATACACTGACTTCCTCCTCGACCACTCCTCGACCCGCTTCAGTCTTATCCTCATCTACCCCCATGCATGACCCACTACTACATCATCAAGTCTTATCACAGCTTCTTGCGACAGCAACCACTGCGATGGCTCTATCCTGTCTTCGATACTACAACTTTGTGAGTTGTCTTTTTATGCTTTTCTACATTCTTATTGATCACAGATTGATAGTCTGGCTGCTCATATACTTTCGCCTCGACATTATCAATTTAACTGGCCATCAGGTGTTATCGTTAGCGATGTATCGCTGCGGCTGGCCTCCACATAATCTCCTGTGTATGCCCTTGCCCAAGACCAAACAAGTTCACATCCAGCATATCCATCAATGTTCATGAATGGCCTCGATGTCAAGCTGTCCTTCCTTGACATAGCTGGATAATCCACATCAGAGGCTCCATCCATGATAGGTATCTCACCAAGGCTACGACAATGCTCTCAGAACTATATCTGAAGATCTGCATGCTCGAATCAAGTCACTCAGAACCTTGCTTGGTGTGGCTGGGGGGAATGCGGAGGCTGTATGTCTTATTGTCAGCCTTCTGGAGCTCATTTCACTCATGGAAATATTCTGAGATTGAGGTGATCCCCCCTAGTAGCGTGCAGGATGGTGTGCAGCAGGCTGATGTGCATAATTTTATACATCTCATGGATCATGAATCTGATCAAGGTTTCAATCAAACCTGTTCATAGATCACTGTGAATGCCACTCTTTCAGTCTCAGTTCTATCAGCTGTAGTTTTGGATGGGACTTGTTGCAACATCGGTACATACAGAGTACTGCTACCTCCGAGCTTGAATAACACTCATGCATGCATCTTGAGCACCCCACAGTCATCAACTAGCGCGTTCAAGACGTATACATACATCACTATTGAGGCTACTGCTCCTCTGACAAGTTCCGACCTCGTGAAAAGTGCTGTGCACCTGGCACAGAGGACTGCCCAATCTGCTACAAGAGCATGCGTGCATGATGAGTTTGTGCTGCCAGCTCCGCAATCTGCACAAGTTGTGCCCTCACAACCCTCTGCTCAAACACCATGGGGTACCAACATTTCAAAACATACCATTGACATTTTACATCTTTACTAGCTGCTGGCCAATGATATTTTTGTCAATGTTTAACCTGGCGAGTTCTGACATTCCATTGACTGTCTTCTATGAATTCATCACTTGTCAGTAATTCTTGCTCAAATGTGCAAGAGATTTACACATCAAATTCAATGAGAATGTTCGAGGTTAATCATCACGCACCCCACTAATTGCAATAGGCTATCAATGATCTCCTGGCCCAGCATAATGGGGCTCATTCATCCTCCTGGAAAACTTTTGAACTTCCAGTCCTGTCATTGGCCTGTTTCTTAACATTTTCTGAGACATCAGTCATGTACTTAGTAGTTTTGTCCAAACGTTAAGCTCTTGGTACAACAAGATGTATGTGATAATAAGTGTGTGCGAAGCAACAGAGATCCGTAAGAGTGACTGAAAGGAAGAAGAAATGCAGCGATGCATACAATGATCAACGGACCTCCAAGATCACGTCCCAGCACTCTAGCCAACCCCTCTGCACAAGTGCAACCTCGAACTCAAGCATTGGTGTTCGTTTACGCCAGGACTTGATGTCCAGTTCATCAACACACTGTTTTCTTGCTACAGGATCACATGTCAGGACGGCTGATAGTGTAGCGAGTGTATTGGTGTATACTGCTAATGTGTTTGTGAGGGCCAATAATTTAATGTGCCGCTGCCAGGACATCAGGGAGGCAGTGGGGGAGATGATGCGCTAGGAAGGGGATCGTGCTGGGGAAGGAGATTCAGTTGGAGAGGTGAATTCCAAGATGGCGCAGGACCTTGGGGAAGCCGTTCCTTAGATGTTTGCTCTTGAACTGTGGCTTATGCTGGTGGATGTGGCAGAAGACGACTCCAAGGGGTCCAGAGGATGTTTGACAAGGAGGCAAGTGAATTGTAAGGGCATGTTCCAGAGCCGATTAGATCATGGGCGCCGGCATATAAGCAATGCAACTCACCGATGCTTGCTCATCTTCCCAGTCAACAGCAGGAGACATTGGGGATGCATGAGAACACTTCGCAGTGAACAGCCTCTCGTCTTCTCGAGTGATCGAGAGTCAGCCAATTATGGACTGGAGTGGCTTCATGGAATGTGACCCTGTGATGCTGAGCACTTCAGTTGCACAGCCTATGCTGTACATAAGCTGTGAAGCGAACACAAGGATAGAGCATTGTAAAGATGCATGAGCAAGCAGTCAGTTCAACTCTGGCTTGACCGAAACCCTCACTGCTGTCCGCCCACCGTCATTGTTCTTGTAAGTGATGTTTTTGGAATTTGATGGATGAAGGCTGAGATGACAGTAGTAAGAATTCTGGAACATGGATTCACCCACCACCAAAACAAAAGGCACATCAGGGATAAGACCTTGCCAGAAATTTGAAGGACATACTGAATGGGTCAGCGGCATCATACACCGGCCAGGCGGAGAGCAGATGATGACTTGTTCAGACGACGGCTCACTCCGAGTGTGGAACATGAAGAGTGGGAACAGATAGGAGAAGACTGGAGAGACAGAGAAAACTCAAGTGTGCAGAATAGTGTTGTCTCCGGACGGGAAGAAAGTAGTTAGTGGGAGTCAGGATGTGCAGTGAGGTTGTGGACATTGACACATGCAAGCTCGTCGCAAAATGGATGGGTCACACAAACACAGTGTGGTCTGTTTGCTGGATTCAAGATGGTCAATGAGTTTTAAGTGGATCCTGGGATGGGACTGCAAGGCAATGGGACATGGAGAAGGGAGAGACAATCCTTGCACCAATCAAGACAGGGCACATGCAAGTGTGGGCAGCCGTCTATTCACCAAACATGACCATGTTTGCAACTGCTGGATATGATGGGGACGAAGGCTGCTCCATCA
>JABBWA010000187.1:0-97512 GCA_016628065.1 Suillus lakei | reverse complement strand
TCGTTGAAGTTCCCTGATGATGAACATGGTGAGTCTGCTGGGGAATTTAGAATCAATTTCGAACAACGTACGACGTGAACCTTGGTTTTCTTGATCGTAAGACATGATTGATTGTATGTTGTGGTTAAGAAGATAAGAGAAAGGACGTCGATGGTGCTTTATATACGATAAATCGATGATGTAGTGATGACGAAGGGGGTTGGCGCTGTTGACATGTAGTTGGTTTATTGAGGAGTGGGCGTGGAGTCTTGTTAATGTGGACCGCTCCAGCTGACCGGATGGAGCCTCTCGCAGCAGTACCCGCAAGGCTCGGCATTGCATGACGACAAGACGAACCGTTTCGTGAAACCCCCTAATTGGCGTCATCCTCACGCTCAAGAAATAAATGACATCATCCCGTGTCACTTGCTGCGGGCTCCGCAATGTTCTATTTGCTACTGCATCTTTTCTGTACACAACCGCTTGCTGTTTCTGAAAATGTTTGTATTACAACCGACCGTGATTCCTATATCGGATAGATACATAACCTAAGTGCAACAAGTACGAGAACATGAAAACGTGAGGAAAGCAGTGCGAGTACAGAGAGGAAGGATACGGACTAAGCTCACACGAAACCCCAACCAACATCAAGAATCTTCGTAGTAGTGTCCACATGGGAAACATATTTTGTCGAGCAATTTGTTGCAGGAACCGTGAATCGAATCTGAGTCTGAGTTATGGGTGGCATGGTAGGTGGTGACAAAATGTGACGGGGACGCATGGAATGATGAACCTCCGACAGCTTGCGAATATTGAGTTCCATGTCCAACCATAGCTGGCGACGATGGTCTTCCCTGTTTTGACGCAGCTTGCGCTGATGCACCCAGCTGGATGGTACTATCCCGCGATGATAGACCCGTTGATGACGAGCCACGTGCGTGTGTTGCAGCGAGAGGAGTGCTGTGTGTTACCACCGAACGCATTGTCTTGTGTTTCGGCGTCCGTGCGACATATCTCTGTTGATTCCATCTCTAGTAAGAATTAAAGTATGTGGCCAATCAAACTGAACCTTACCTGGAATCCCCGCACAGCGCATACCTCGACGACCTCGGGACGTTTCGATGCTGGAGCCATTTTTGTATCCTTCGGTCGACCACGCATTAACTGTTTCCAGAGGTTGTGATTGTCGTCACTGTGGAGATTGGCATGGAGAGTGGGATCAGTGGGCGGTAGACTCTGCGCGTCGGTAAGAGACCCTTCTTGTTGCTCATCTTGATTCTTTTCCAGTGTGTTGGTGCCGAGCTCAGGCTGGAGATTCGTGAAAAACTAACGACCCATAAGTTAAGGTGATGTGCGAGAGCCGGAAAAATTAAAGCACTTACACCAAGATTTTCACCTTCTTCACCTTCTTCTCCCGCTTGGACCTTTCCGTCTGGGGGCGATTGGGTGGCTATGACGTTTACAGGCTCTGAAGAACCACTTGCGTGTGTTGCAGAGGGAGGAGCGCTGCACATTACCGCCGGTGACTTTGTCTTGCGTTTCGGTTTCCATGTGACAAATCTCTGTTGTGTCCATCTTGAGTATGAATCAGTGTGTAGGATGTGAAAGTGGAGCTCACCTGGAACGAGCGGACAGCATATACCACAACTACTTCTGGACGAGTCTTTGCTGGAGCAGCATTGGCAGAAGCGGGATCCTCCGTCGAGCATGTATTAGCCGATTCCACAAGTTGTGATCGCCGCTGTCGAGCTTGGCATGGGAAGTGGGATCAGCGAGTGGTAGGGTCTGCGCGTCGGCAAGAGATTCGTCTGTTGATTGTCTTCGCTGGCACCGAGCTCAGGGTGAGGATTCGCCAAAGACTAACGACCCACCAATTAGGGTGATGTGCGAGAGCCGGGAAACTTAAAGCTCTTACATCATCCTTTGGACCTTCTTCACCTTCTTGTCCCGCTTGGTCCTTCCTATCTGGTGATGGTTGGCTGGGTATGACGGTCGCAGGCTTCGGGGACAACGTTAAGTGAGCACGACGAGCGAAGAAACTGTGCTTTGGGCGTTCTTGTGGGGCGGGTTCGTCTGCTGGTGGGCGCTGTCGGGAGACAATGTTCCAGAAGCGGCGAATGGAGGATAGGTGTGAGAGATGGGGTCAGATGATGGCGATGTGATGTAAGAGATGTTGGGAAGACTACAAGTACTTCTCATGAGTACTAGTGCCCTGTTCATGACAAAATACGAGGTTACCTCGAAAAAATTGTGATACGGGTCATCGTACACTGCCATAATGTCATCACCCCTCGTAGCATCAACCTGTGATGATTTCGTGAGCAAGGCAAGGCAGACAGTCAAGTGTGAGGACTGACATGAGGAAAGAGAATGATGGGGACTCGGGCCGAAGTTGCTGCTGTGTAGCTTGTCTACCACCTTGTTGTGGTATGGGTACTGCCAACTCAGGAGCGATGTCTTTGACCATCCATAGAGCAATTGTCCCGTCGCGTCCACCGCATGCTAGGTATCTGCCGTTGCGAGAGAACGATGCCCAGTAAAGCCATTCATGTTCCTGGTGCAATGATTGGCTGAGTGGCTGAAGGGACTCTGTGTCCCATAGCTGTGCGACCATCATAGCCAACACATGCCAGTACATTTAATTGGGGTAATAGCGCGACAGCGTATAGCGAATGCTCGTGCTGGAAGCGATGAATCAGTTTGCCTGATTTGCTGTCGAACACACGGGAGAATTTGTTGGAGGCAGAGTAGAGTTTGCTGCTGTCCGACGACCACGCCAACGACGTCACGGTACTGTTACCCACATCTTCAATGGGGCCGACAACAGCTTGCCGGTCTTCGTGTTCCAAATGCAAATCGACTTGTTCCACCCGCCTGATGCAATTCTCTCTCCAGAAGGCGAATATGCGAGACTCCACACACCGATTTGCTCTGTGTCGATTGGGCCCACCATGACTTCTCCACTTTCTGCCTCCCGAATGAGAATTGTCCCATCACCGGACCCGCTTGCAAGATGGTCCCCGCTTGGAGACCACGACAACGACCTCACCCGGTTGCTATGACCCGTCCAAATACCTTCAATCATCTCACCGTCGGTGGTCCATCGCTGAACGCTTCCGTCCTCCCTCCCGCATGCAATTGTCTTGCCGGTGACAACGCCAGTGCATATACGCTGCTGCCCTCGCCTTTCCACGGTTCTCCAACAACAAGTCCTGTGTCGCAGTTCCACTGCCGCATCGTGCCATCCTCTGAACCACTTACGATATGCACGCTGTCATGCAAGAAGACGAAACACCATATGGTGTCCTCATGGCCTTCAAATTCGCATTTTGGATTCAGAATTGGTTTTGGATTGCGCTGGGGTTGAAGAACTCTGAGGTGTCGGCTTTGCAGAAGATTCAGAAGCCATAGCCATAGCTTGGTACCGTAAGGCGTCGGGTGGATCAATCTGGATTTGACACGATTCGTTATCAATTATGGTGGTGAATAGTTGACCAGTGCTCACCAGGTTGTCCAATGTCTGTCCGAGTCGGTCTCGATTGCCTGGTGGTAAGGTTTTACGTGGATACCACGGGAAGCGGTGTTAACCATGGATTGATAGATTCAGCACTGGCATGTGATCCCGCTGTTCCCCATGTCAGCTGATTCTATGCCGGCACACCATAATCTAGTAACTACAGTTGGGGACAGCCAAAATCAACAATTTCGGTACCCGCCCAGGGTGTTCTGTTTGGGCCAAACTGAGGCCAGATCTGAACTCAGGGAGTGTAAATACATCTAAAAACACTCCTCCGAAGTTTTTCCCACAATGGTTTTGGGTACGGCCACCATTTACAGCTACTTTCATATCTAAACAATGTTGTGTACCCCTTTTGGGGGTCCAAGGCACCCCCACAACCGGTCTCTGGCCAGAATCATTTGTGGACTCGAGACGCCTCCTCCAGAAGATACAAGTTAACTCCCCACGTTAGAAAATACAGTTGAATCGGGACGTTGACACCTCCATCTTTCGCAACACCCGCTACGAATAGAGTAACCTCACCCGACACACGTCCCCCTTCCTCAGCCAAACTGCGTTCGGCACGTTCAGCAGTAGAAGACGGTAGTAAATGACCGAAGCTATCTACCAGTTCCATAGCAAAGGATCACATTCCCCTCGTTACTCGATTCTTCGATCTTGTAGAAGTGTGTGTCGAAAAGATGCATGAGCTTGTCTCCATGCCTTTCTGTCATCCAGATCTACTATCTGCACAAGTACTAGTGTGCAGCCTCCACGTGGTGTTTTGCTGCATGTTCCTATGGGGTATGGCGAGACCCTTCTAGCGAATGCAATAGCTGGGGTGAGTGCGCCCAATTATTTGCTGGATGTTGACTCATTGCGTGCAGGAACTGGATATTCTGTCCATCGCGTATCTGCACTGTCTGTTGTGTCCAGAAAGTCTGAAAGATGCTATGGGATACCTTTGACGGGGCCAAGGTACTCGCGTTCCGCATGATTTTTCCCTAATCACGAACGCCCGGTGTGTCGCGCCATGTCTATCGACGATATCAATACTATCACTCCAAAACGAGAGAGTGCCCAGAGGGAGATGGAACAAGGCATAGTTGAATTCTCGACGTGCGTGAATCGTGGCGTTAAGATTATTTCCTTCGTCATCATCCTCTAACCTGGCCCACCCAGACATGTTCTGGGAGAAGGCCGAAAGCAAGCCAGTGGTCAATGTATCTCATATCCCTATCCTCGCAGTCAGGATATCCCACACGTGTCGTGAACAGCCTACTCACAGTTGTATGGACTTGGCAAATTTGTCTTTACCTCGTTGCAACGAATCGTTCCGATATGACCGACCCAGCTATGGCTGGCCCAGGGCGGCTCCTCTACGTTGACCCACCATGCGCCAATGAATGCGCCGAGATCGTGCGTAACGTCCCATTCTCGCCCACAGAATCAGGCGCTGAGACAATCCTGCAGGGCACGGAGCACATCGTGAGGATCTGGCAGTTGTCTGACCGGATGGATGACAATGGTGGAGGTTTGGAGGATGATCAACCGCAGGTGCTTGTTGTGTTGGAAGATTTTGTGCGTGCTCAGGATATGGTCGATTCCAACGTGTCTGTTGTGCAGCGGAAGAAGTACGAAGTGCTGCGAGCCAAGTTTGCTAGCCCTCCTGTGCGGACGGGGGGAAATGACGGTTAGAAGTGAGTTGTTAACGGTATCGGCATGATCATGGGACACTGATCTTGAGAATCGAAAGGTATCGTCAGTCCTCTCCTTTATACCCCAATATATATACGGCCTTCCCCATTCCATCTCATACACAACCCTTATCATACATTAATACCAGTCATTGTACAGTCTAGAACTGCATCAAATGGTATGACTCATGCTCAAGGGCTAACCGTGGTACATTTCCGTCATAGCGTATACATGTAATGCTGAATAGGTGAATCTAAGTATCAGTAATGCCAGAATAGAATATAGTTACGAAGTTGAGAGCGTGAATAAGGATAGAGTGAGTGAAAACATGATGAGTTTGATATCTAGCGGAATAAAAAAAGAGCTCCAAGCTGAATGGAATCCCAGACAACATTCAAGAATGGTAGCGTCCATATGAAATACGTATTGAGTTCGAATGTGAGCTATGGCTGGCATGTTAGGTGGCGACAAAGTGTGTTGATTGGGCGTGTGATAATGAACCTCCAGTAGCTTGTAAATATTGACCTCGTTTTGTAGACCGTAGTGTGCGATGATGGCACTGCCTGTACGGAGACCGCTTGCGATGATGGACCCAGGTATGACGAGCCAATTGTGTGTGCGGTAGCAGCAGAAGCGCCGCCATTGACTTCGTCTGACGATTTCGTGTCAGCACGACATATCCCTGTTGTTCCAGCATCCAGTAAGTAAGAATGAGCATCAAAATAAAACGGAAGCTTACCTCGAACCCGCGCACACAGGATACCTTAATGACGTCGAGACAGGTATTGTTGGAGCCGTTTTGTTAGAGGTAGGCTCCTTCCCTCGAATATGCATTAACCGTCTCCAGAAGCTTCTGTTTTTCTTCGCTGTGGAGCTCAGCAGGGGGAACGATATCATAGGGGGGCGGGCTTCGCATTAGCCGTCTCCAGAAGGTCTCTATGTTCTTCGTTGTGGAGCCCAGTATGGGGAGCAAGGTCATATGGAGGTGGGCTCTGCATGTCGCAAAGTGATCCTTCCCGTTGCTCGCCTCTACCCTTTTCTAATTTGTTGGCACCCGGCTGAGCATTCAAGGAACGCTGGCGTTGAGATGACAATGCGTGAGAGCAGAGAAAGGACTTACATCCTCCTCCTTTTCATCGTCCTCATCTTCATCTTCCTCATCTTCATCTTCCTCATCTTCATCTTCCTCATCTTCATCTCCTGGTTTGACTTTCCATGCTAGTATTGGTTTGCTGTGTAAGATGGTGGCGGGCTCCAAAGGTAAATTTGAGCGAGCACGACGAGCGAAGAAACTACGGTTAGGGCGTTCTCGTGGAACAGATTCGTCTGCAGGCGGGCGGTTTCGGGAGATGACGTTCCAGCAGCGGCGAATGAAGGACAGGTGGGGGTGATGGGGGCCAGGTGATGCCGACGGAAGAGATTTCTTGGAATAGTACTACAAGTAATACTTATCGTGAGTACTAGTGCCCTCGCATGATAGACACGAAATTTACCCAGAAAAAAGAGTCATATGGATCGTCGTGTCCCTCGTCAGAGACGCGATCACCCCATGATGACTTCGCAGTTGCTACGAGCTGAGGAGCTATGTCGTTGACAATCCACATAGTGAGTGTCGTGTCGTGTCCACCGCATGCTAAATATCTTCCATCTGGAGAGAACGATGCACGGCGGATGATTTGGTGATTCTGACCAAATGGCTGGCCAAGTAACTGGTAGGACTTTGTATCCCATAGTTGTGCGATACCTCGATCGCCCACGCACACCAGGGCGTTATACGTGGGTGAAAGTGCGACTGAATACAAGAGATTGTCATGCTGGAAACAATGGAGTAATGCGCCTGAGGTGCTGTCGAAGACACGGGCTAATTTATCGGATGCGGAGTAGAGTTTTGTGCTGTCTGACGACCACATCACCGACGTCACTTCATAACCAAGGCCTTGGATGAGCCCGAGAGCGGGCTCGCCGGTCTTGCTGTCCCATATGCAGATCGTTGTGTTCCATCCGCCTGATGCAATTCTGTCGCCAGAAGGTGAATATGCAAGGGCACACACTCTGTACTGCTTCGTCTTGATTGGGCCAACCTCTACGATTCCGCTGTTCGCATTTCGAATGAGGATTGTTCCATCATCGGATCCGCTGGCAATATGACCTCCGCTGGGAGACCATGACAACGACCGCACCCAGTCGCTATGACCCCTCCAAGCACCTTCAAGCACCATCTTTCCATCCGTATTCCATCGCTGAACACTTCCATCTGCCCTTCCGCATGCAATCGTCTTGCCGTCTGGTGATAGCGCCAGTGCATATATGCTTCCACCCACCCCGCTCCATGGTTTACCAACAAGAAGTCCCGTGTCGTAGTTCCACTTGCGCATCGTGCCGTCCTCTGAACCAGTCACGATGTGGATGTTGTCGTGCAAGAAAATGAAATCCCGAATGGCCCTCGCATGGCCCTCAAAATGGTGCTTCGGAGGCGGTCCTTTGGCGTCAAGCGTCTGGGTTAGAGGAAGTTCCTCGCGCCGGGTCTGCCTTGCAGTGGATCTAGCAGCCATAGTTCAGCGCCCAGTTATCGTATGGTGCTTGGTGTATCAATCTTGACGTGGTTCGTGATCAATTATCGGGGCGAACAGTTGACCAGTAGTTACTACTCACCAGGTTGTCTGTGGTCTCTCGCCTGGCGGCAAGTTAGTAAGGTGCGCGTGTTGTTATATGTCGCAGGTTGGTCCAGGCATAGATTCCATCATGATCGGGCGCTGGCGGCTGTGCTTCCGAGACACGGGTGCATTCCCAGGTTCATCCTGATACAGGCATGTATTATTTTCGTGTTTTAGATCCACGCTATCCACTATGCCAATTCGAATCTAGGCCAACCGTGTTTCAGTACATATTCTCGAGTGGACCCGGTGACCTTCAACCTTTTGCCCATTTATGGTTCGCTCTGAAGCCCACGTCGCTACTTCATATCCGATTACCTGTGCTCCAAGCTCACGAATTCACCGCCCAGGGCTGCCCCCCATTGGTCATCATCCTTAAGATGAGCGATTGTGCCAAACACCAGCAGGATGAGACCGTTTGGCATATGTGTGGCAACGAGAGACGCATATGGAGGTGTACAAGGCACGCCAGATGAGTACACCGGATCAGTGATGTGCACAGCCCGACTTGAAGCCCTGGGCCAGCCCAAAGCCAGGCCCAGCTCTGGCCTAGGCTCAGTCATGGACTGAGGAAGGCTTTGGTCTGGGCTTGGATTTCGAAGCGACACGTTCAGTGGCACTGCCATAGAAGCCTCGGGGATACATTGCGAGTCCGATTCTATTTTTGTCTTTTCGTGCTTCTGACTTCTACTTTTATATTGATCAGCTTCAATTAGCAGACAGAATTATTTTGGCATTGGTGAGTTTTTCAACTATGTATGTATGGCCCGTACATACTGACAAGTACACAACTACACCCTTACCTTTCCGCACCATCCCACCGGCACCCAACCGTCTGCACTACTCGAGTTTCTGACGCGGTGCGTGTTTTGCAAGCCCTCATGACACCTCAGGCTGCGCGCGAAGCCACCCTACTCCAACGTTCACTGGCGTTCGTGATCTTCGGCTCCAAGGTACGTGTTTGATTCTCCCTTCACTGATGGCACACTTCATGCCTTTTCTTAGCATTTGCAACAGTGCCCATCACGTCACCTCCATTCTTACTCACTCCCCAGCTGCACAGACACCACGACACCCAATGTCAGAGCGTTAGCGTGACTAATGTGACCTTTGGGTGCTTAACGTGTCTCAATGCAATCGTATGTTCGTTCTACACGTTGTTTTGTACTTATAGTAGACATGCGGCAGTCGCCTGATGATTTTACGTGACACCAACCACCCTCATATGTAGTAGCTCCTAGTGCAAGTGAGGTATGGGACGTTGCCCTTCCAGCATATGGCGTGCTGATCATATCGTTGTAGTTAACGTTCTATCTTCCACGGGTTATTATTTTACGAGTTCTGTGACTAAGTACTGATGCATGACAAGCAAGGCCCGTTCTACTCGAAGCGCCGGATAGTCTTCACACCACGCTTCCTGGCACCCGTTCCCAATGGGCGGGATATCATGTCCGCTGAGTGCTCAGACAAGCCAAATTGGTACAATCTTGATTCTTGGTACGCCCTGCTTTGGAGGATTGATTTACACTGCGGGATGTTTCGCTGCTTAGTACCACTCCCGTTACCGACACAAAATTCGACATCGTGAAAGGGCCTCGTTTCCTTTTTACACTAACCGAATTTTATCCAGTTATTGCCTATACTGCGAGCGTCTACATCTGGGGAGTCACCACTAAATTTGCCCGCGTTTATGATGAAGCTCAAGATAGTCGAATCTGTGGGGTTGTATTGGCAAGCACAATGTTTAGAAATTGCGACGGTCAGTACTAGATCTAACCAGATTAGTACGACGCACGTATTCTCACCTAGTAAAATGACCAATGGATTTGAGTCTATTGTTATTTGAGCTTAACTATATGAAAAACCTCGCGTTATTGCAAGGTGATCACAGATAGTTTATTACTGCATGACCCATGTGTGACAACACGTCCGTCGATGTTTGTCGGGATGGTAGGCACGGATACAATAAATAGGTACATAGATAAATAATAGAAGGGGCTGAGCAGTGAGCAGCATTATTAGGCAAAACCTTTAATCCAAACAACCGCTTTCTGCTTCTGAAGCTGTTTGCCACAGCCCACCGTGACTATGAT
This sequence comes from Suillus lakei, assembly GCA_016628065.1. Taxonomy (NCBI): domain Eukaryota; kingdom Fungi; phylum Basidiomycota; class Agaricomycetes; order Boletales; family Suillaceae; genus Suillus; species Suillus lakei. Next base: position 87,589 of record JABBWA010000187.1, on the reverse strand, counting down.
GTCAAAAGGATGCGCAACTTCAGTATAACAAGTATAGAATACGAAGGAGAACATAAATGAAGTGATGAGATCAGTATATGACAAATTGCCAGCAGAGGAAAAAAAATCGACCGTCATTAGAGAAAGCCGAAAGAAAACCGTAGAATAAGCATGCATGACAACGTTAAGAATCCTCGTGGTAGTGTCCACGGGGGAAACATATCTTGTCGAGGAACCTGTTGCAGGAGCCATCGATGCTCGAGCGTGAATCTGAGTCGTGATTAGTGTGGTAGTTGGTGACAAAGTGCGATGGGGAGGCGTGTGATGGGGACGCGTGCGATGATGGACCTCCAATGGTTGGCAAACATTGAGATCCATTGCTCACCACAACGTGCGACGGTGGTCCTACCTGCACGGACATCGCTTGCGACGATGTGACCGCCGGCGAAGAGACACTTGCATGTGCTGGAGAGGGAGGAACACCACCCGTCACCACCAATGACTTGGTCTTGCGTACCCGTTTCATTGTGACAAATCTCTGTTAATTCCGTCTCTAGTAAGAATAAAAGCGTGTAGAATAGTATCGAACTGAAGCATACCTTGAAACCCCGCACAGCATATACTTTAACGACCTCGGGACGTTTCATTGCTGGAGCGATTTTGGTGTCAGTGGGATCCTTGCCTTGAACCTGCATTATCCGTTTCCAGGGGTTGCGATTATCTTTGCTATTGGGGTCGGCGGGGAAATTGGGATTATCAGACGGTGAGCTCCGCGTTCCAGTGAGAGGTTCCTCTCGCTGTTTGCCTTTATCCTTTCTGGCGCCGAGGGAATTATTCGCGGAACCGCGCTGAAGTCGTGTTGAGGTCACAGTGGATGAAAGCCAAACAGGACTTACATCATCATCACTCCCACCTTCCTCGTCATCTCCTGCGCAGACCGTCCCTTCTGGCGTTGCTTTGTTTGGTTTCGTAGCTGCGGGCTCCAGGGGCGAGTGTAAGCGAGCACGACTAGTGAAGAACTTACGCTTAGGGTGCTCGTGTAATGGAATGGACTCATGTGCTGGCAGGTGATGTCGAGAGATTGTGTTCCAGAATCGTCGAGCTAAGGACAGGCTGGGAAGCTGAGGGGGACCGGATGTCATGGCAGGAAGGGATGATTGAGAAGACTACAGGTGATTATCATCAGTGCCAATGCTATTTGCACTAGAAACACAAGTTCTACCTGGAAGAAATTGTGATACGGATCATTATGACTCTCCTCGATGATAGCATCACCCTGCGTAGCATCAGCCTGTGACAATATCCTGTGAGCCAAGTAACACAGGCAGTCAAACATGAGAGGACTGACGTTGAGGTAAGATGAAGGGGACTGTGGTCGCTGTGGCCTGGGCCGAGTTTCCTCAGGCTGCTGTGTAGATTGAGGTTGCACATGATTTTGTTCAAGTTGTTGAAATGTGAGTACTGCCAGCTCATCAACTTTATCTTGGACCGTCCATAGAGTGATTGTCGCGTCGCGTCCACCACACGCTAGATATTTCCCGTCTTGAGAGAACGATACACAGTAAAGGTCTCCGCGATCCTGGTGAAATGGCCGGCAGAGTGGCTTATGGGATTCTGTATCCCAAAGTTGCACAGCACCATTATAGCCCACACACGCCAGAACATTATTTTTGGGTGAAAGTGCGATGGAATTCACCAAAGAGTCGTGCCCGAGTTCATGGAGTAGTGCGCCTGATTTGCTGTCGAAAACATGTGCGAATTTACCCGAGCTGCAGCAGAGTTTGCTGCTGTCCGACGACCACACCACCGACGTCACAGCGTTCTCCGGGTCTTTGATAGGGCCAACAACAAGCCCGCCAGTTTTCGTGTTCCAGATGGAAATTGTTTGGTTCAAACCGCCAGATGCAATTCGTTCTCCGGAAGGCGAATATGCAAGAGCAGACACTCCGATCTGCTCCGTTTCGATCGGGCCCACCTCTACTTTTCCACTTTTTGCATTCCGAATCAGAATTGTTCCATCATAGGATCCGCTGGCAATATGGTCTCCACTGGGAGACCACGAGAGCTCCCGCACTACCCAGCTATGGCCCGGCCAAACGCCTCCACTGATCTTTCCATCGATGTTCCACCGCTCAACGCTTCCGTCCTCCCTCCCGCACATAATCATCTTCCCGTCCGGTGAAAGTGCCAGTGCCCATATGCTTTCACCCTTGCCTTCCAATAGCCATGGTTCTCCGACAAGCACTCCTGTGTCACAGTTCCACTTCCGCATCATGGCGTCCGCTGAACCACTCACAATGTGGACGTTGTCGTGCAAGAAGACGAAATCACTAACAATCCCGTGTTCCCTAAATTTGTGTTTTAGAATTGGTCCCTCCCATTTTGAAACTTCCTTGCGGGTTCTCCTTGAAAAGAATCTAGGAGCCATAGCTCGTTATTGTAAGGCGTCTGGTGCGCAAATTTGGCTCTACCACGGTTCGTCATCAATTAAGGGTGTGACAGTTCACCAACACTCACCAGGTTGTCTACTTGTCCCTCGTCTGGTGGATAGATCGCAAGGTGGGCGAGTTTTATATGTAGGCATAGATTCCATCAGGCAGCGCCAGCCGTTCATTCACATGTGCGGCTACAGCATTTCGGCTTGTTTCAAGTTGGTGATCGCAAACCATGATGCCCATGACAGCACATGATCATCTTCACCTAATTCCAATCATACTACCATGGCGAATCGTGATTGAGCGCATATACTCAAGGTAGACACGGTGACCCCTCGATCTTTACGATAGCATCGCCGCCTACTTACAGTTTGCGTCGGTCTTCGGAGCCCACATCGCTGTCCGTGTCCAATTACCTGTGCATCAGAAGCAAATGATTATGATGAGTGGTCTACTCTCATGCTACGTACAATGATTAGTATGCTATACCATCTCCTTAAAATAGACTCACCCCAACCCAATATTCCTCACGCACTTTCAACTAACGCAGGATCAAAATGAACCCTCCTCTGCTTCGTCATCCTGACGCCTTCTATGACTCAAGAGGGATATGGCAGAGATCAGCCAAATATCATCCGTGTGAACCCAGCCGTCTGGTCATCGATTGTAATGAGTGAAACGATAGACAAACATTGAAACTTACTGTCATCCTCTCCACAGACAAGATCACCGTCCCCAGAACCAGAAACCCAGCTCCTGGTAAGTGCGTTCCCATCTGTGTTTCCACAAACGCCCAGCTTTGTGCGAGCGAGAACATGAGGTTGCTACTCACGATGTGGATGTTGTCGTGCTTCAGAACTGTTCTTATTGCGCTGAGGTTGAAGCTTCATTGTAGGTCCGCCATACAAAGAATCGAGCAGCTGTAGCTCGTTACGGCAAGGCGTCTTGTGTATCACTCTGGCTCTAACGTGGTTCGACATCAATTATGGGTGCAACAGTTGACCGGTGCTCACTAGGTTGTTTGCTGTCTCTCGTGTCAGGGCAAGTTAGCAAGGTAGGCGAGTTTTATCTCTCGCAGGCATAGATTCCACGACGCAGCGCTTATCGTCAATTCGCAGGTTCACGTATTTGCAAGCCAAGATGCCCACTATTCCCTTCGCCCATTTTCATCCTAGTAGCATGTTGATTCGTGCTCCTGTGCATAAACTCGGGGTCAATATAGCTTATCGTGCTCAAATACCTGCTCGAGAGGGCGCGAAGGAGCGGCATCAGACCAGAACACGTTGGCGAGAATGAAGTGGGTACTAGTGGGTGGTTTGTATTATGCGCCGAGTATCTAAAAGGTGATAGTGACTTGTGCTATGCTGTGTTAGTGCCTTATCTAATCGGTTTTGTGATTGAAGCTTCATCGTGCCCACCGAAGACTTGGCGCTTGAGCTGGATGATGCATCGATGATGTTACACTACAAGTCAAAGCGTGGTTGAAGGTGAATATTTTAAGTAGAACCAACCGTTGAATGTTTCTGTAGGAGAATGCGTGTATATATAATGCCGATAATATGTGAACCCTAGGTAGTATCAGTAACACTGGGACAGAAGGTAGCTACGAAGTCAGCTGAATACATCGAGAGAAAGTAACGTAGTCATTAACGAGGCATGATGAGTTTGACAGAAACAAACTTATAAACGAAGGAAAGATATAAATAAAACCCGCATGAAAACCCAGACAACATCAAGAATCCTCGTGGAAGTGTCCACAAGGGAAACATATTTTATCGAGGAACCTGTTGCAGGAGCCTTCGATGCTAGAGCGTGAATCCGAGTCGTGGGTGGTGTGATAGGTAGTGACAAAGTGCGATGGAGACACGTGCAATGATTGACTTCCAGGGGGTTGAAAGTATCGAGCTCCGTTGCTGACCATAGTGTGCGATGATGACCCTGCCGGTGTAGAGAGCGTGTGCGACGATAGCGGCTGTGAGGAGCCACCGCCAACAGGTGCTGTAGCGAGAGGAGCGCTATATGTTAATACAGGCAAAGTTATCTTCCGTGTCGGTGTCCGTGCGACATATCTCTGTTGTTTCCATGTTCAATAAGAATAAAATCTGTAGATGATCAAACTAGAGCTCACCTGGAAACCCCGCACAGCGTATACTTCAACGACCTCGGGACGTTTTATTGCCGGAGCAATGTTGGTGTCAGCGGAAATCTTCCCTCGAGCCTGCATAAGCCGTTTCCAGATGTTTCGAGTGCCTTCATTGTCGAGCTTGGCAGGGGGAAGGGGATCGTTAGCGGTAGGTTCGTCTAGTTGTTTCCCTTTATCCTCTATAGCGCCTAGCGGATCATTTACAAAACATCGCTGATAGCTGTCGTGTTGGGATGAGAATGTATGATAGTCGAAGCAGGACTTACATCATCATCTTTTTCACCTTCCTCTTCTTCTCTTGCTTGAGCTTCCCCTTCTGGCATTGATAGGTCAGGTTTTGTAGGCTCGGCCTCCAGGGACGAGTTGAAACGAGCATGACGAGCGAAGAAATTTCGCAATGGAAGGGACGGCAGGCTGTATTGAGAGATGCTGTTCCAGAAGTGCCGAGTTGATGAAGGGTCGGGAGGCTGAGGGGGACCAGATGTCGTGGCAGGAAACGATGATTGGGAAGGCTACGGGTGATCAGTGTTAGTACTAGTGCACTTTGCACGATAAACACAAGTTCTACCTTGAAAAAATTGACATATGGATCATCGTGCCACTCTTCGATGATGCCATCACCACCCGTAGCATCAGCCTGCGAAAGCGACATGAGCAAGGAAGGCAGTAAGTCCAACATGGGAGTACTGACATTGAGGAAAGAGGGCGATGGAGATTGTGATCGAGTTTCTTGCTGTGGTTCAGGCCGCGTTTCCTGCTGTGCAGCTTCAAGTTCCCCGTGACGTTTTGGTACTGCAGTAAGGGGAGGAACTATGTCATGGTCTTTGACCATCCAGAGAGTGAGTTTTTTGTCGTCTCCGCTATATGCTAGATATCTCCCGTCTGGAGAGAACGTCACACAGTTGAGCCATTTGCGGTCATCCTGGCGAAACGACAGGTGGAGTGGCTTATGGGACCCAGTATCCCATAGCTGTGCAACGCCATCGTTGCCCACGCATACCAAAACATTGTGTTTGGGCGAAAGTGCACCGGAATACAGGTAATTATCGTGCTTGAGTTGACGGAGTAGAGCGCCTGATTTGCTGTGGAAAACACGCGCAAATTCGTCGGATGCAGAATACAATTTTGTGCTGTCTAACGACCACACCAACGACGTCACAACGTTCCCCAGGCCTTGGATAGGGCCGACACGAAGCTTGCCGGTCTTCGTGCTCCAGATGCAGATCGTTTTGTTGCTCCCGCCTGATGCAATTCTGTTCCCCGCAGGCGAATATGCAAGACTCCACACATAGCTCTGCTCCGTCTTGATTGGGCCCACCTTTACTTGCCCGCTTTCCGCCTTTCGAATTAGAATTTTTCCATCGTCGGACCCGCTGGCAATATGGTTCCCGCTGGGAGACCACGAGAGCGACCGCACCGCCTTCCCATCACCCGCCCAGACACTTGTAACCATCTCCCCATCAGTGTTCCACTGCTGAATGCTCCCGTCCACCCTCCCACACGCAATCGTCTTCCCGTCCGGTGAAAGCGCTAGTGTGTATATGCTTCCACCCTGGCCTTCCCATGGTTCTCCGACAAGAAGTCCTGTATCGCAGTTCCACTTCCGCATCGTGCCATCCCAAGAACCACTCACGATGTGGACGTTGTCGTGCAAGAACACGAAACTCGGTATAGCGCCCTCGTGTCCCTCGAATTTATATTTCAAAATTGGCGCATCCCATTGCGCTGGGGTTGAAGCCTTGTTGCGGGTTCGCCCTGCAGAAGATGTAGCAGCCATAGCTTGTTGCTGTAAGGTCCCTGGTGTAGTAATCTGGCCTGACATGGTTCGTGATCATTTGTGGGTGCAGCAGTTTACCAACGCTCACCTGGCAGGTTTTCTGCTTGTCCCTCGCCTGGTGGCAAGCTAGGCGAGTTTTATGTCTCCTAATCATGGGCCCATGAGGCGGCGTTTATCACCCATTCACAGGTTCTGGGGCCACAGCATTTCTGCCAGTTTGCTGCTTGCCAACCACGATGCCCATTATAGCGCGTTATCAATTCCAGTCGTACTACCATCATGATGGTCAGTCGTGTTGCAATGCATAGAGCATATACACAATGACCGGTGGCTTTCAATGGTCAATATAGCTTCGTGCGCCTATCCATGATTTGCTTTAGTCTTCAAGCTTCAAGCTTCAGATATCGTATCGTTGTTCGTGCCAGATTACGTGTACCTCATGAGTGGGTTGCAGGTCATTATGGTTAGCAGTCTGTTGTCATGCCATGTGGTACAATGATTAACATGCCCCTGCCGTCTCCTAAAAAAGAGCTCACCTGTGTAACCCGGAAGCAATCAAGCCAGTAAATATGGATGCAGCACCTAAACACAGTCGTCCAACATGGGACAGATTGAGATAGGCTGAACTGCCGAGATAACTCGACGAGGGCGGCGTGGGATGCACCAGAACACGAGGTGAAAGCTGTCCCGATAGTAACTTACTATAGCCAACTTCATGTTGTGCAAGATCAGTCACAGGCTTTATTCGGTGTCGAGTACGGCTGTGCTAAAGATGACGGCTGAGATGGTTATCGGGGTGTTAGACTACTAGAGGTAGAACAGCGAATCTCCATAGTCAAGCTTCTGGGGCTGGTACGGAAAACCTTGCGTCCAGAATTTCAAGATAGTCACAGATTATGACGGCAGACATCAAAGAGACATGTGCGCAACAAGCGCGCAAGAACACGACTGTCGACGTTCGGAACACATGATCCGGATCCCAAATTGCCAATGAACGTTGAACGTGGAAAATTGAATGGAGTTAAGGCCCGGCGGCTGTGCAGCATGTATGGCAAAGCCGTTAGATCCAAACAACCGCTTTGTTATTAGTAATTACGTTGTTTGCATTACAGAGAACTGTGGTACATCGTCATAGTAGAAAGCATGCAAGGTCCCAAATAGATACAGGACTCAATGTAGTTATGAAGTTGATGTATAAGTGAAAGAACCCGTTACCTTCAGGTAGCTGAGTTTTTGTGGCCCGTAAGTAAATTCGCACAGGATTCCCTTTGACAAGACGAGCTGAGACGAGCTGCGCAGCGGCAATTACTTGTTATACATAGTCTTCACATGCGTTACGTAGTTGGCGCCCCTACGAGAAACACGAGATCGGCGATCATCGGCCTCCGGAATACCGTGGAGCTAAGGCTGGTGCACCGTGCACTGAATGCAAACGCGCGGAGAGAACTGCATCGACTCATCTACCAGGATAGATAGTACGACAAGGCACTCCATTCAGTGCAGCGGGGAACAGTCTGGATCTGACTTGCCAGTGCTAGTACCGTATTACGGTAAATGCAATTCGGACCCGAGCTTGTAAGTATTTTGGATGGACCCATGGCATGATGTCTTCCGACCTGAAATTCAAGTTCAACCACTTCTCTCACCGTCTCGTCTCTGTTCCGCTATGCCATCTGGCACCGCCACTCTCAATGATGGAAATGAGGTAACGTCGTTTTTGCATTGAAGTATGTATCACCGTGTCGAGACCTGATATGTGTCATGTGCGTCCCAGTTCCCCATAATAGCCTTTGGCACGGGGTCCACCATGAAATTCAAGGATGTCACGGACTATGTGGGGCAGGCTATAGAGAGTGGATTCTCCCATATCGACACCGCACAGCGTATGTTAGTTCTAACTTCGATCATTAGAGTCTCATGTTTTCTTTGCTCTGGAAAAAGATTATCAGACAGAAAGCTATGTAGGCCTGGCTATCAAGGAGAGCGGTCTTCCTCGTTCGAGTCTGTATATCACTACTAAGTATGGCTCTGGTGAATCACCGCAGTGGGCTATTCAACAAAGTCTGAACAAGGTTAGTGCTGGGTCGCATAATACCACTCGCAGAGTTGCTGCACGGACTCAATAATATACTCGCTCAGATTGGCCTTTCTTATGTTGATTTGTATCTGGTGCACTTCCCATATCTCTTATCCGACTTTGAGTCCGGGTGGCAAGAATTCGAGAAATTGAAGAAAGATGGATTAACAAGGTGTGCCCTTTGCGACTCGAACGGGATTCACTGGTCTTCACAGCTATCAGGAGCATTGGCGTCAGCAACTTTACCCTAGAGGACCTTCAGAAACTCCTGAAGACTGCGGTTACGAAACCTGCTGTTAACCAAGTAATTTCTCCAGTTGAACCTGACACCAAATACAACCAATGGGTCTTGTTGTGCAGATTCGATTCCACCCATACAACTACGCTTCACACAAAACTTTACTCGAGTACTGCGCAAAGCAGAATATTATGGTGGAAGCATTTGGAAGTTTGAAGTGAGATTTCAGACTGCTCTTTTATAATTCGTTACTCATACTTCTGCACGGGTAGCTCTATTACGCAGAATCCGGGAGGACCAGTCGATGCGGTTGTCAACGCCGCTGCTAAGCGTGTTGGCGCGACCCCGAATCAGGTAATTTTCTCCTGGGTCGGAAGTAAAGGCGTAGCAATCGTCACGTATGTCCATCCACTTTCCATATAATTATCGTGTCTCATGTCATTTCTATCATTGAAGGACGAGCCGGAGCAAGGAACGCCTTCAAGAGTATCTCGCTGTTGAAGATCTTCGTATGTCCCAAATCATGAAATACAACGATATTTTAATATAGATCATGAAGCCCCACTCACCGCTGAAGAAATTGCTGCTATCGATGAAGCCGGTGCGAAAGGCCCTCCCTCCCAGCTTGTTGTCGCGAGGCTGGCGATGCAACACAGATTCGAAAAGTCTTCACCATTCATCATATGGCTGGCTATTGCTATTATGTTTGGCTTGGCAACGTTTTTCATGTTCTGAAGTTCTGCGGGAGAGGTACGAACGGGGTTGCTAAGGAGTAATGTAATACACCAGCGTTTATTATATTTTTCACCATGCTCAACCCAAGTATTTTTGTATCCCCACCAACCTTTCACTCAGCATCACCATATGTTCCTTCCCGTGATGTAACGGTGCGCCTCGCATCAAATGTTCTTGATTAGTGTGTCCTGGGACCCGCACAAAGCTGGCCACCCACCATTATCACTCACATCATTTTGCGTCTCATGACAGATGGTGGGATAACAGAATATTGGGGACGGTTTGAACATGGCCAATCATCGAGTCCAACTAGAGGCGCGTTCGGCGCGATCGAGAAGTTGTGGTTGCTGCGCATAATACGAAGAATGCAGCAGCGAGAAATTCTTCCATACATGGTCAGAAGCTATCCTGTGCGCCAGGATCGAATATCGCGTGAGTAATCCTTCATGCGATTCTATTGACAATATTGAGCTGAAAGCAGAGAGTGAAGAACACACACTCTAACCAACAGAAGATTCCAACAAGCTGCTCTCGCGTACAGTCCACGATCTCACTTAGCAGAGAGTCCCAAGCACCTGCCTGCAGGAGAATACATCATTAGATGTCTCGCGATGGGACCTGGAAAGTGGAACACAGACTGTAACAAACGGAAAGACTATTGCAAGCGGAAGCAAGGACTTGACAGTGAGGTTATGGGGCATCGAGATGGGGTTAATGTCCTGTCGATTTTGCGATGGCGCAAAGTCATCGCCAAATGGACAGGACACAGTTGATTTTTAGGCAGCACGCTGAAGTGCAGCGAATTAGTCGAGCAGATCTTGGAACAGACATCAAGAGTGTGGGATGGCAGGGCACCAGTATGTGCACGCGGTGAGCTACACACCCAACGCTACAAAAATCGCGACATGTTGGAGTTTGGCATGGATGTCAGATGAAAAAAAAGTTTATCTACGGTTCCTGGGATGGCTTATGTAATTAGGATATTGGAGAAACGCGGCAGCTCATCACTTTATTTCAGACTGTCTACCAACTGCGAGCGCAGAGCGCATCTAGTATGGAATCTCCACACCAACCCCTCCCAGTTATCAATGGTTCTTCCCTCCAGTATGAATATCCTGCGGACCGTCTGCACAGCCTTAAACACGGAACCTCCTGTGTATACCCAATGTAGTGAGTGTCAACATGTTGCTCACTCTATCTCATTGACAATGTCAGGCACCCCAACTAAAAGTGTTTCAAAAGAAACACTGGCATCGTTTCACTGTCCTTCAAGAATAGAGCACTTGTCACAGGACGTAGCTGGCAAGTCGTTTTGTATGTACGTAACGCGGGTCTCAACCTCGTCGATGATTATAACCTTGATATTGTAGCCTGATGCCATGCAATATCCAAACCAGCTCCGGGACACTGCGACCGATCAACTCCTACCAGGAATTTTGATGACACCGCGAAGCGATGTTCATGTGCGTCTTTGATTTTTTTTCACTTCTTGCACATACCTAGCTGCTCTCAGTCCTCCACAACATGCGGTCACCGGTGCCCATCTTCAGTCCTCAGCACTTCTCAATCACCTTTGCATGCTCATCCGCTGCCCCGGCCCCGGTGTTGATCAAGCAACCGAACTTCAGCAGACTACAGCAAGCCCCCGGAGTCACGTTCATATGTACTCAGTCGCATGACCTCACTCCTTCGCTCTTCCCCGAACCCAATGAAGCAACCAAACTTCCGCGACCCTAAAGGCTTTTGTAATTGCATCCGCACGCGTCCCTCGGTCGACCGTCCTGACTCTTGCCCCGCTCTTAACCTCAACAGTGATGACGTGAAGGAACTTTCACAACCCAAGTGCGTCCTCCATTGTCTTGCGGTGTGTTATCTTGTATCAGCGACCACTGAATAGTGTCCAGCAGCTAGGAACGCAACGGGGGATACCCCATCCATCCAAGTGTTCATATCACACGGCTTCTGGCAGTGATGATTGGATGCTGATACGAGAAGGGTACGCGCAGGGTTCAAACAAACCCTAGTTACCAACATCATGATTGACTGAAAATATATCAAACTCAATGTCGCCTTGGTTCTCGACCTTTTGAGTCAAAATGAGCACCCCGTTAAAGGGACATACCCTGCCCAAAACTGGGCTCACAGACGGTCTTGTTGAAGTTGTCTCCGGGTTTGGTTGGTCCTGTGACCTGGATCTATAGCACGTCGACTGTCCTCAATTCCTACATCATGTGTTCCCGCTCACGTACCGTCAACCGGTCGTAACTTCATGACACGTTGATTTGAGATCAAAGTTGTCTTATCATTTATGATGCACAGTGAAAGCAATGGATCGAATATCTCGGTAAGAGAATGGATGGGCAATATGGCTCAGAGCTGTCTGTGGCGTATCTCCTGTATTCAAATAGCCGCTGACGTCACGCTTCTGACTTAGGTATGCGCGTGTGCACTACAACTGACCACTGTGGAAGGCATGTGACGGTGCCCAAATAGATAATCCGAGCATCAAGGAGTGACGAAGCTGAACATGCAAAAATGTAAATGGCATGATGAAAATTGTAGGAGCGAAGTAACAATAAAACCTAGTTCACATTATAAAAGGTCAAACCAACAGAGATCCAGCCGATATGCTCGTGCGAAGGATTTTAGTGAAAATGTCCACAGGGGAAGCATATCCTGTCGAGGAACCTGTTGAAAGAGCCTTCGATACTTGAACGTGAGTCTGAGTCGTGATTGGTATGGTAGGTGGTGACAAAGTGCGACGGGGATGCGTGCGATGATGAGCCTCCAACAGCTTGCGAATATGGGACCCCGTGTCCAACCACAGCGAGCGATGATGGCCCTGGCTGTCCGGACACTGGATGGGATGATGTGTTGGCTTGTACAGAGATTGTTTGCGAAGACGGACCCGGCTGTGACGAGCCACTTGCATGCGATACAACGAGAGGAATGCTGCACGGCACCGCCGGTGACTTTTTCTTCTTTTTGGGCGTCAGTGCGACAATTCCCTGTTGTGTCCGACAGTAAGAATGAGGGTGTCAAAATGAAAGCGATTGAAGCTTACCTGTAACCCGCGCACAGCATACACTTCAACAACCTCGGGACGTTTCGTTGGTGGAGTGATGTTTGTGTTGGTAGAATCCTTCCCTCGAGCGCCCATCAGCCGTTTCCAGAGGGTTCGATTGTCTGCGCTGTCGAGCTCGGTAGGGGGAGGGGGATCATCAGATGGTGGACTCTGCGCGTCAGCAGGAGGATCGTCTTGCTGTTTGCCTTTATCCTTTCTGGTATTGAGCGGATCATTCGCGGAACCGCGCTGAAAGCCGTTGTGTTGAGATGACAGTGTGCGAGAGTCGGAACAACACTTACATCGTCAACATTTTCACCTTGTTCGCCTTCGACTCCACTACCTCCTTCCCCCCCCGGAACCATTTGGTTGGGTTTCATGGCTGTGAGCTCCAGGGACGAGTTTGAGCGAGCGCGACGACCGAAGAAACCACGCTTGGAACGTTGTTGTGGAACGGGCTCGTCTACATGTGGGCGATGTCGAGAGAAAATATTCAAGAAGCGGCGAGACGAGAATAAGGGGATATGGGAGCCAGGTGATGCTGATGGAAGAGATCGATGCGAAGACTTCGAGTACTTGTTGTCAGTACCAGTGCCTTTGCATTAAAAAAAACACGATTTTTACCTGGAAGAAGTCATTATATGGATCATCATCCGCTTCCTCAATGTTGCAATCACCCCCAGTGGCATCAGCCTGCAATAGCGCTGTGAGCAAGAAAGACATGCAGTCAAATGTGAAAGTACTGACGTCAAGGCATGATGATGATGATGATGATGATGATGGGGAGTTGGACTGAGATTCCTCCTGTGTGCTTCTCCTGTCACTTTGTTGAAGGAGTGTGGGTGCTGCAAGCTGAGGAGCCATGTCTTTGATCATCCGGAGAGTGAGTTTCTTGTCGTCTCCGCCATATGCGAGGTATTTTCCATCTTGAGAGAACGATACGCAGAGAAGCCGTTCGTGATGCTCCTGGCGGAATGGCTGGCCGAGTGGCAGGTGGGACTGTGTGTCCCATAGCCGTGCAACACCGTTTGTACCCACGCATGCCAAGACATTGTGTTTCGGAGAAAGTGCGATGGACCACAGGAGACTGTCGTGCTTGAAGTGATGGAGTAGTGCGCCTGATTTGCTGTTGAAAACACGTGCGAAATGGTCGGATGCGGAATAGAGTTTAGTGCTGTCAGACGACCACACTACCGACGTCACAAGTGTCCCCAGGTCATTGATAGGACCAACGACACGCTTGCCGGTCTTCGTGTCCCAGATGCAAATTGTATTGTTGTACCCGCCTGACGCAATTCGGTCGCCCGAAGGTGAATACGCAAGAGCACGCACCCAGCCTTGTTCCGTGTTGATCGGGCCCACCTCCACTTCTCCATTTTCTGCGTTGCGAATCAGGATTGTTCCATCATCGGACCCGCTTGCAATTTGACTTCCACTGGGAGACCACGAGAGCGACCGCACCTCTTTGCTATGACCCGTCCAAATACCTTCGATCATTTGCCCGTTGGTGTTCCACCGCTGAACGCTTCCGTCCTGCCTCCCACACGCAATTGTCTTCCTGTCCGGTGAAAGCGCCAGTGCATATATCCCTCCCCCCTCCCCTTTCCATGGTTTGCCGACCACAAGTCCCGTGTCGCAGTCCCACTTCCGCATCATGCCGTCAGCTGAACCACTCACGATGTGGACGTTGTCGTGCAGGAAGACGAAACTCCATATGCTGTCGTTGTGTCCATCAAATCTGTATTTCAGAATTGGTTCTTCCCATTGCGCTGCGGTTGAAGCTTCCTTGTGGGTCCGTCTTGCAAAGAATCTAGCAGCCATAGCCTGTTACCGTAATCTGGCGGATCAATCTGACTCTGCCACGGCAGTGATCAATTATGGGGATGAACAAGTCAACTACCACTCACTGGTTAGTCTACTGGTCTGTTGTTTGGGGATAAGCCGGCAAGGCAGGCGAGTTTTTATGTCCCGCATGCCGCGTGCATGGATTCCACGAGGCGGCGCTAATCGTCCCTTCACAGGTTCACGTCATAACACAGCATTTCAGCCGGTTTGATAGCTTGCACACCGCGATCCCTATTATCCCATTCACCCATTCCAATCATCATAGCATTGCGAATCATGCTTGATGCTTTGGTGCACACTCGAGACAATACAGTGACAATAACTTCTCGCAGTTATCTTGGTTTGCTTCGGAGCCCGCATTGCTGTTAACATGTACCACTCCACCCGTCTCTCGCTCATTGAAAGCTCCACTCTGCCCAGAACACGACGCAACACCTTGCAGCGCTCGCTGACGTCAGGATGAGCTATCATTGCATATGCGAGATGACGTAGGTGCAGAAGGGAAATTTGGCACGCCAGGTGAATACATTGTACTTCCGGTATCAGACTGTGTGTTTGTCCTGAATCAGTGCTCGCGAGAGAAGACGGCCTGCCCCTGTTGACTGCATGTATTGTCCCACAGCCTTATTTTCGCCCTGGGCCCATATATCGTGTCACCGCAGAACACTGATTGCGCATTTTTAGTTGTACAATAACTTGAGGGCCTTTCGCAATGGCCATCTGGTGTCATTTCTTCAATCCGAAGAGAAGCATGATTGAATGCAAATGCTGATGTCCATTGTAACGAGCCCGACAGATACCTTTCTTCCTCTGTTGACTCCATTCAGCCAAATATCATGCTCGTCTTCCCTGTCTGATCGTGTATGCTGACCCGTTTCTCCTAGTTACATCTGAATCAGTACGTCAGCTGTGTCGCCTGGGAAATGATAGGGCGCTCAATTTGTAAGCGCTAATGGTCTTCTTTACACGCTAGCTCAACGTTTATGAGTTCCACTGCGCCGCTGTACCAAGTTCTTGAACTTCAAGCATCTGTACAGTCTAATTTGATTTGACTACTGATGGCCAGATGTCCGCAGGCAAAACGTTTGACACAGCTGTGAAATCTCAACAAATAAGCTGGTTGTTTCACGCCGAAAATTTCTGCTCCATCTAATGTATCCCAATATTAAGACCGACTTGCTGACTCGAGTAGATGCTCAGCGCTCAGCTCTTGAAGCACTTTGATACTCATTAGCCCACACACATCCTGCGAAAGCACATAATAGATAAGGTGCGTCAAGTGATTGGCGCCATTGAAATATTGACCTGTGGCAAGACACGACAACGGGCGCTTGCAATCTCGTGTTTGACATTTGGTTATATACATCGCTTTGTGGCGGTAGTCGCATGGTTATCCTACGTGACATTCACTACTCGTCTTGTGAAAGTGAGATGTGAGATCTCGCCCCTGCAGCATATGGTATGCTGATCGTTGTAATTATCCCATTGCAGTTTTATTCTCTCGCACTTGTGCGGACTGCATCTCGAAGAAGACCATTTGGGCTGTTTGGCAGGTTTCAAAGCAGGGTAGTCACACTGAGCACAGGGGACAGTCACCGAATCATCCACCCGAGGCTCAGTTCCAGCGGGGTGGGATCTCATATAATCCAGGTCAGTGCAATTCTTATTTTTATACGTGTTGCTATGTTTACGGGGAATATACTATGCGCCAGGATCTTCGATCACTGACCGTTCACGCCCCCAAGGCAAATCCTGCCAAGGTTTTTATCCCGGCCTCGCTGTGAGAGATGCCCAGCGCTTCCAATGTTTCCTTGCATGCCTTGACAACAATTTCAAACCACACCTTTTGACCAAATCATATCATGAGATACTCCCTCGTGCAATGGTAGTGAGAAATTAATCACGCGCGTGGTTTCATTCAATTGGCCTTGACAAGGGGTGCGAGCAGCTGGGTGAAGGGCGTGGACGAGTGACTCACAGTGAACTGTGAACAATATGTCAATCGATTGGGTTTCGTAACGACTCGCGGCTCTTTCGAAATGAGATGATAGCATTGGGTCAGCTAGGCAAATAAGATATTGCGTAAAGGACGGCGCAAAGCTAGGTATGAGATAGTCCGTATACAATGCACACAAAACAACTAAGTTATCGAGTGGCAGTGTCTCGGCAAATATTGAATTCATGGCTGACGCGAGTTGGAACGACGACGGTAGCCAAAGAAAAATCCGCAGCAGCTTACTCCTGCATAGACCTTTTCTGACGGCCCGCTAGTTGAGGCTTGTGCTTGTGCTTGTGCTTGTGTGGGCCATCCCTGAGATACTTGTGCCCCAACTGCAGGTTGACCTGGTTGCGTTGAACTGTCGGCCACATCGTCATTCGTACGTTGCATGGCTGCAGCTGCTTCCGCGTCAGATTCAGGGGTGATGCCATATCTCTACAGAGTCGTTTCAATAATATGAAAGGGGAACGATGTCAAGCTACTCACGTCTTCCTCGCGGCAAGCCGCAACATCAACGCGAGGTGTGGAAGATCCTACGGGAAATATGCTGGAATTCCAGTGCCAGGGCTTGCGCGGTATTGGTTTAGGCGCATTTGCAGGTCGAGTGCTGGAATATAGGGAACCAGATGTGAGTTTTGTTCCTCGAGCCTGCATTAGCCGTTCCCAGAAGCTCCGATTATCTTTGCTATCGGGGTCGGTGGTGGGAGTGCGATCATCAGACGGTGGGCTCTGCACGCCTGCAGGAGGATCATCTC
The DNA here is from genome assembly GCA_016628065.1 of Suillus lakei. Classification (NCBI taxonomy): domain Eukaryota; kingdom Fungi; phylum Basidiomycota; class Agaricomycetes; order Boletales; family Suillaceae; genus Suillus; species Suillus lakei. The sequence goes on along the minus strand of JABBWA010000187.1, from coordinate 70,542 downwards.
TCTGCGTGCCGTTATCCTTTCTGGTATTCAGCGGATCATTCGCGGAACCGCGCTGAAAGCCGTCGTATTGAGATGACAGTGTACGAGAGTCAGAACAGCACCTACATCATCATCATTTTCGTGTTGTTCGTCTTCCCCATCTTGCATTTTCACTTCTGGCATTGGTTGGTCGGGTTGCATGGTTGCGAGCTCCAGGGGCGAGCCTGAGCGAGCCCAACGAGCGAAGAAACAACGCTTGGAGCGTTCTTGTGGAACGGGCTCGTCTGCAGGTGGGAGATGTCGAGAGAAAATATTCAAGTAGCGGTGAGACGAGAATAAGGGGATATGGGAGCCAGGTGATGCTGATGGAAGAGATCGACGCGAAGACTTCGAGTACTTGTTGTCAGTACTAGTGCTTTTGCATGAAAAACACGATTTTTACCTGGAAGAAGTCATTATATGGATCATCTTCCGCCTCCTCAATGTTGCAATCACCCCCAGTGGCATCAGCCTGCAATAGCGCTGTGAGGAAGAAAGACATGCAGTCAAATGTGAAAGTACTGACGTCAAGGCATGATGATGATGATGATGATGATGGGGAGTTGGACCAAGTTTCCTCCTGTGTGCTTTTCCTGTCACTTTGTTGAAGGAGTGTGGGTGCTGCAAGCTTAGGAGCCATGTCTTTGATCATCCGGAGAGTGAGTTTCTTGTCGTCTCCGCCATATGCGAGGTATTTTCCATCTTGAGAGAACGATACGCAGAAAAGCCATCCGTGATGCTCCTGGCGGAATGGCTGGCCGAGTGGCCGATGGGACTGTGTGTCCCATAGCTGTGCAACACCGTTTGCACCCACGCATGCCAAGACATTGTTTTTGGGTGAAAGAGCAACGGAATACAAGAGATTGCCGTGCTCTAGCTGATGGAGTAGTTTCCCTGATTTGCTGTTGAAAACACGTGCGAATTTGTCGGATGCGGAATAGAGTTTAGTGCTGTCAGACGACCACACCAACGACGTCGCACTATTCCCCAGGCCATTGATGGGGCGTACGACAAGTTCGCCGGTCTTCGTGTCCCAGATGCAGATGCTATTGTGCCCGCCTGATGCAATTCTCTCACCCGAAGGTGAATATGCAAGAGCATACACACTTATCTGCTTCGTGTTAATCGGGCCCACCTCTACTTTTCCATTTTCTGCGTTGTGAATCAGAAATGTTCCACCTTCATACCCGCTGGCAATTTGACTTCCACTGGGAGACCACGAGAGCGACCGCACCTCTTCCCTATGACCCGTCCAAACACCTTTGATCATCTGCCCGTTGGTGTTCCACCGCTGAACGCTTCCGTCCTCCCCCCCGCACGCAATCATCTTCCCGTCCGGTGAAAGCGCCAGTGCATATATGCGTCCCCCCTCCCCTTTCCATGGTTTGCCGACCACAAGTCCCGTGTCGCAGTTCCACTTCCGCATCATGCCGTCCCCTGAATCACTCACGATGTGGACGTTGTCGTGCAGGAAGACGAAACTCCATATACGGTCCTTGTGTCCATCAAATCTGTATTTTAGAATTGGTTCTTCCCATTGCGCCGCGGTTGAAGCTTCCTTGTGGGTCCGTCTTGCAAAGAATCTAGTAGCCATAGCCTGTTACCGTAATCTGGCGGATCAATCTGACTCTGCCATGGCAGTGATCAATTATGGGGATGAATAAGTTAACTACCACTCACTGATTGGTCTACCGGTCTGTTGTTGGGGGATAAGCCGGCAAGGCAGGCGAGTTTTTATGTCCCACATGCCGCATGCATGGATTCCACGAGGCGGCGCTAATCGTCCATTGACAGGTTCACGTCATAACACAGCATTTCAGCCGGCGCGATGCCTATTATCCCATTCACCCATTCCAATCATCATAGCATTGCGAATCATGCTTGATACTTCGGTGCACACTCGAGACAATACAGTGACAATAACTTCTCGCAGTTATCTTGGTTTGCTTCGGAGCCCGCATTGCTGTTGACATGTACACCACTCCAACCGTCTCTCGCTCATTGAAAGCTCCACTCTGCCCAGAACACGACGCAACACCTTGCAGCACTCGCTGACGTCGGGATGAGCTATCATTGCATTCCCAAGTCGACATGAGTGTGGGTACAATAGACATCGAGGTGTGGAAGGGAAATTTGACACGCCAGATTAGCACATCTGGTATTGGACCGTGTCTTCGAGTGCTCGCGAGAGAAGACGACTTGACTGCATTCATGGTCCCGTAAACCTCGTTACTGTTCACGTCATTCTGTAGGCACCTAGAACGCTTGCGCTCATTTGATTGAATGCAAACTTGAGATAGACTGCACAGACGCTTGACAGACGCCAGTTCAGCATGACAGCAGAAGCCGTACATGTTGAGCTGGCTTGAGAGGAAGTCTTCATGCTCGGACTAATATCCACCGGCTTTTATGGCGAAGTGAGTGCCGTACTGGTTAAAATGGAACTACGATACGAACAGGTCAGCATATAGGTATGGGAAAATGATCATGAGTAGTGTTTCAAATGCACTCATTGATATGGGCACCAATACGTGCGTCTTTCGTGCTTCTTTTCATGCTCCTCCCTGGGCTCCAATGAAGACACGGCACTTCCGATCCACATTGATAATGGCCCACAGTGGTGACCTGAAAGCATTGAATATCTAAGAGGATGTGCAAGAAATGCTCGGAGCTTTGTTTGGTATATCCCTCGGATCCAAACAGCCGCCGCCATAGTAGAAGGTGATGCTTCAAATATAGATATAAGCCAAAAATCACAACAGCAGTACAGAGTGAGCGATGAAACTAAAATACGAGAACGTAAACAACGTGATGAAAGCGGTATGAGATGAATTGTCAAAGGAACAATATAAGATAAAATTTACAGAAGACGAAGAAACCAGGTCGGACTCACATACAAATCCAGCTGACATGCTCACCCGAAGAATCTTTGCGAATGTGTCCACGGGGAAAATATAGCCTGTTGAGGAACCTGTTGCAGGAACCTTCGATGCTTGAGCGTGAATCTGAGTCGTGTATGGTGTAATAGATAGCGACAAAGTGGGATGGGGACTTGTGCAATGGCGAATTGCACTGTTGCCGACCACGGCATGTGATGATGGCCCTGCCTGTACAGAGACCAGTTGGGACGATGTACTGGGCTGCGGAGAACCAACCGATGAAGAACCACTTGTATGTGGCATAACAAGAGGAGCGCTGCATGGCACCACCAGTGACCTTCTCTTCTTTTGCGCGTCAATGCAACATATCCCCGTCACGTCCGCCAGTAAGAATCAGTGTGTTAGAATGAAACTAAAACTTACCTGGGACCCACACACAGCATATACCTCAATGACCTTGGGACGTTTCTCGAATATCTCGTGAGCAATCCTTCACACGATTCTATTGACAGTATTGAGATGAAAGCAGAGAGTGAAGAACACACACTCTAACCAACAGAAGATTCCAGCAAGCTGCAGCCCACGATCTTCCTTAGCAGAGAGTCATAAGTGCCTGCCTGGAGGATAGCACATCATTAAATGTCCCGCGACGGGACCTCAGATGAAAACTATTCGACAAATGGCAGCCACACTTACATGATGGCGTCTTCTATATCATCACTTTATTTCAGACTCTATCTCATTGACAATGTCGGGCACCAAACTAGTTTTTCAAATGAAATGACCAAGTTATGTACTGGCATCGTCTCACGGCTCCTCAAGAATTGAGCACTCGCCACAGGACGTAGCTAGCATGTCATTTTGTATGTATGCAATGCGGGTCTCAACCTCGTCGATGATTATAACCTTGACGTTGCAGCCTGATGCCACGTGTTCTTTTGTCCACTTCTTGCACATACCTATCTGCCCTCAGTGTTCCGCAACATGCGGTACACATCTTCAGTCCTCTGCACTCCTCAATCGCCTCTCTTCATTCCTCCGCTGTTCTTGCCTGACAGGTCAATCTTGGCACAGATAACTTGCAGGTGGAAGTTGGACATAATTTCACGCACAGGAGGACGCTCAAAGGTACATATTCAACTCAGCAATATTGGGCTGATATACAACTCCTTTTGGGATTTCCAGATTTCATATACCGAACGACACGCGTGATTGTTCTCATGAACAATCAGCCTAGGATGGGGTGTAATTGTTATGGGGTTAGAAGAACTCGTTAATGTGAGCACATCTTCCGATATCTTGCATTGCGATATTATCTCGTATCAACGACCACTGAATAATGTCCAACAACCAAGAATGCAACAAGAGATACCCTATTTAAGTGTTCGAATCGCACGACTTCTGGCGGTGGTTATGGGGCAGCGCTAATCGTCCATTCACAGGTTCATGTCGCAATACAGCATTTCGACCGGTTTGATATTCGTGGGCTACAATCCCTATTATCACATTCACCCGTTTCCAACCATCCGTAAGTGCATGATGAATTGATACACACTAGAGGCAACACTGTGACCATTAACTCTCGCATCTATCTGGTTCGCTCCAGACCTCACATTGTCATTCATTGTACTCCACACTCTAACCTTCTCTCACTCGTTTAAAGCTCTACTCCCGCCCAGAAGACAAAACAACACCTTGTAGCACTTGCTGACGTCAGGATGGGCTATCATTGCATATGCGAGATGACGTAGGTACGGATACAAGAGACATCAAGGTGCGAAAGGGAAATTTGGAAGCCCAGGTGAGGACTTTGTGCTTCCGGTGTTTGTGCTGTACATTCACCCTAAATCAATGCAAGACGACTTGGCTCAATTGACTGCATGTATTGTCCCACAACCTCATGTTTGGCCTGGACACATCCCGCATGTCACCGCAAAACGCCGGGTCCGTCAACCACACCAACCATGTCACGGGGTTCGGTCTTTAAATTGGATGGCGCTAACAACAAACTTGCCGGTCTTGGTGTATCATACAAAAAAAACATGCGCATGCTGCCAGTAGTATTGCAGGTGTCGGCCTGGTTGAAAAGTATGCCGAGCTGACGCTGAGGCACAAGTATCACTCCACCGACCCACAATACAACATTGCGTCCTCCACCGTGCCAACAGTGCATGTCTTCTTCTACTGATATTCCATCACAGTACCCTTCGAGCTAACTTGCTACCACCGAATCCGGGATCTATATTGACTTTTTCAGGGGTATAGGACAAAGTCCCGCTTATGCACCTCAGCTTCAATATATCAACCTTGGTACACATCGAAAGCAGGATTGGCATGTCCTGCATGTCGGTTTGTGATTCGAGAAGGCATATGGACATGAGGATCGGCTTTGGAGGGTAGGTTTCACCGAGGAAGGAAGGCTGCGATGGCTGAAGCCTTGACTCATATTCTCCTTATTAGTTGACGAGGATCACTTGGTAAATATGCACGTTTTCGATGGGGCCAACAGCGAGCTTACCGGTCCTAGTGCTCCTGCTTCAGAATTGCTCCTTCCCATTGTGCCGGGGTTGAAGCTTCTTTTCAGGTCTACCTTGTAAAGGATCTAGCAGCAGTAACTCGTTCCGGTAAGGCGGCTGGTGTATCACTCTGGCTCTAACGTGGTTTGTCATCAATTATGGATGCAACAGTTGACCAGTGCTCACTAGGTTGTCTGCTGTCTCTCGCATCGTGGCAACCTAGCAAGGTAGGCGAGTTTTTATTTATTGTAGGCATGGATTATGTGAGACAGCGCTAATCGTCCATTCGCAAATTCTTGTTGCCATACGTCATTTCGGCCCATTTAGTGTTTGCAAACGAAGATCGCTACTATCACCATCACCCATTTCCGATCATCCTAGCAAGGTAAATCGTGCTTTAGTGCATAAGTCGGATGCAGTGCGAATATTTATGGTGCCCCAGCAAGATCCTGGCCATCCACCACACGTCGAAACAGGCGATGCTCTCACCAAGTTTGGACGATCATACTGTCAATCATTGAAGCTTTATAACGGTAACGCCTTGATTTGTCCGGCCGTGATCAATGCGATTATTTATTAGCAGCGTCCATTATATAGCCACCTACTGATTGACTTTCATCTCCTTGGTGAACAAATTAGTCGGTGCTCATTCAGCCAATCAACACTGGTATGATTCAGGATGTCATTTTTGAAAAGGTTGCTGGAACGGACCCCATTAAATCCATGTTTAACGGTCGATGCTTGCCACCAGGTCGAGCGCGGGTGTTACTTCAAGTGTAGGTTGGGAACCGTACCTATGGAAGATGAAGCCGGGCGCCGCAAGCTGTAGGTGAGAGCGATTTGTGCTCTGTTGACGCCTTGTCTCACCTGCGTTATCATTTGAAGCCGCGCTCTCATGATACCCACTTAATATTTGGCCTTTGGGCTGAATGGCAAGCTTACACTACATATCAAGCCCGCGACCATAGACAACTATGGAACAACTGTCATGCGCGAGATTTAATATGTAATTTTGACGGTCGAGTTTTCAATCTGTCTGGCAGAGACCACGCGAACGGTGCATTTTCTGTACATTAAATTCTGATATAGCCAGTGCATTGTAGTGAACCAGAGACTGTCGGCAGAAACTGCTCTGTAACGAGGTTTCAAAAACAACGCACAATGTGGCCGCAAGTACGGGGGTGTTGGTGAATTGGTGACCAGTCGTAACCTTGACAGAGCCTTTCCTGTGGGAAGTGGAACGGTTGGACGTTTCCATATCTTCTAAAGTTTAACACCACGAACGACAGGAAATCTGTCATACCCAAGACCACCTCGGCTCTTGATCTAAAGTCAAGACGAACACCGCGCTACTGAACGGCTCGGAGGTATAGTGGACACGTGACGATGACCATATCACCACGCAATCCGAATTGTTGAAGTTGCACTGTCCATTGGATCAAAAGCAACCGCTGACGTGCATCTGGTACAGTCAACCGCTGTAGTTGTAGAAGCAGATGTTCCAATAGCTAGCTAGCCCGAAAATCAACAACACCAGTACAAATGAAGCTGAACATACGAGAATGTAGATAACAGGAAGGATCAATTGTCAAAGTAGCAATAAACAGATAACATTCATGACGGAGGACGAAGAAAGCAGATTGGACAGGCATACAAATTCAGTTGAGATACTCTCATGAAGAATCTTTGTGAAAGTGTCCACATGGGAAGCATAGCCTGTCGAGAAACCTGTTAAAAGAGCCTTCGATACTCGAACGTGAGTCTGAGTCGTGATTGGTATGGTAGGTGGTGACAAAGTGCGACGGGGACGCGTGCGATGATAAGCCTCCAACGGCTTGCGAATATGGGACCCCGTGTCCAACCACGGCGAGCGATGATGGCCCTGGTTGTCCAGAAACCAGTTGGGATGATGTGATGGCTTGTACGGAGGCTGTTTGCGAAGATGGGCCCGGCTGTGACGAGCCACTTGCATGCGATACAACGAGAGGAACGCTGCACGGCACCGCCAGTGACTTTGTCTTCTTTTTGGGCGTCAGTGCGACATATCTCTGTTGTATCCGACAGTAAGAACAAGGGTGTCAAAATGAAAGCGATTGAAGCTTACCTGGAACCCGCGCACAGCATACACTTCAACAACCTCGGGACGTTTCGTTGCTGGAGTGATGTTTGTGTTGGTAGGATCCTTCCCTCGAGCGCCCATCAGCCGTTTCCAGAGGTTTCGATTGTCTGCGCTGTCGAGCTCGGTAGGGGGAGGGGGATCATCAGATGGTGGACTCTCCGCGTCAGCAGGAGGATCATCTCGCTGTTTGCCTTTATCCTTTCTGGTATTGAGCGGATCATTTGCGGAACCGCGCTGAAAGCCGTTGTGTTGAGATGACAGTGTGCGAGTCGGAACAGCACTTACATCGTCAACATTTTCACCTTGTTCGCCTTCGACTCCACTACCTCCTCTCCCTTCTGGAACCGTTTGGTTGGGTTTCATGGCTGTGAGCTTCAGGGGTGAATCTGAGCGAGCACAACGAGCGAAGAAACCACGCTTGGAGCGTTCTTGTGGAACGGGCTCGTCTGCAGGTGGGCGATGTCGAGAGAAAATATTCAAGAAGCGGCGAGACGAGAATAAGGGGATATGGGAGCCAGGTGATGCTGATGGAAGAGATCGATGCGAAGACTTCGAGTACTTGTTGTCAGTACCAGTGCCTTTGCATAAAAAAACACAATTTTTACCTGGAAGAAGTCATTATATGGATCATCATCCGCCTCCTCAATGTTGCAATCACCCCCAGTGGCATCAGCCTGCAATAGCGCTGTGAGGAAGAAAGACATGCAGTCAAATGTGAAAGTACTGACGTCAAGGCATGATGATGATGATGGGGAGTTGGACCGAGTTTCCTCCTGTGTGCTTTTTCTGTCACTTTGTTGAAGGAGTGTGGGTGCTGCAAGCTGAGGAGCCATGTCTTTGATCATCCGGAGAGTGAGTTTCTTGTCGTCTCCGCCATATGCGAGGTATTTTCCATCTTGAGAGAACGATACGCAGAAAAGCCGTTCGTGATGCTTCTGGCGGAATGGCTGGCCGAGTGGCAGGTGGGACTGTGTGTCCCATAGCTGTGCAACACCGTTTTCACCCACGCATGCCAAGACATTGTGTTTCGGAGAAAGTGCGATGGACCACAGGTCACTGTCGTGCTCAAAGCGATGGAGTAGTGCGCCTGATTTGCTGTTGAAAACACGTGCGAATTTGTCGGATGCGGAATAGAGTTTAGTGCTGTCAGACGACCACACTACCGACGTCACTTGATGCCCCAGGCCTTTGATAGGACCGACGACACGCTTGCCGGTCTTCGTGTCCCAGATGCAAATTGTAGAGTTGTACCCGCCTGACGCAATTCGGTCGCCCGAAGGTGAATACGCAAGAGATTCCACCCAGCTCTGCATCGTTTCGATCGGGCCCACCTCCACTTCTCCATTTTCTGCGTTGCGAATCAGGATTGTTCCATCATCGGACCCGCTTGCAATTTGACTTCCACTGGGAGACCACGAGAGTGACCCCACCACCTTTCTATGTTCCCTCGACACGCCTTTGATCATCTCCCCGTCGGTATCCCAGCGTTGAACGCTTCCGTCCTCTCTCCCGCACGCAATCATCTTCCCGTCCGGTGAAAGCGCCAGTGCATATATGCGTCCCCCCTCCCCTTTCCATGGTTCCCTGATAACAAGTCCCGTGTTGCAGTTCCACTTCCGCATCGTGCCATCCTCTGATCCACTCACGATATGGACGTTGTCGTGCAAGAAGACGAAATCTTGAATACCCTTCTCGTGTCCATCAAATTCATACTTCAGAATTGATTCTTCCCATTGTGCTGCGGTTGAAGCTTCGTTGCGGGTCCGCCTTGCAAAGAATCTAGCAGCCATAGCTCGTCACTGTAATCTGGTGGATCAATCCGACTCTACCGCGGGTGGTGATCAATTATGGGGATGAACAAGTTGACTAGCACTCACTGGTTGGTCTACTGGTATGTTGTTGGGGGGAAACCAGCCAGGCAGGCGAGTTTTCATGTCCCGCATACAGCATGCATGGATTCCACAAGGCAGTGCTAATCATCCATTCACAGGTTCATGTCGCAATACAGCATTTCAGCTGGCCCGGTGCCCGCAAAATACGATCCCTACTACCTCATGCACCCATTTCTAATCATTATAGCATCGTGAATCGTGCTTCGGTGCACACCCGAGGCAATACAGTGACCATTAAGTAACATAACTTCTCGCGGCTATCTTGGTTTGATTCAGAGCCCGCATCGCTGTTGACATACTCCAAACTGCAGCCGTCTCTCGCTCATTAAAACTCCGCTCCGCTCAGAACACAATGCAACACTTTGCAGCACTGGCTGGCGTCAGGATGAGCTATCATTGCATATGCGAGATGACGTAAGTGCGGAAGGGAAATTTGGCACGCCAGGTGAATACATTGTGCTTCCGGTATTGGACTGTGTGTTTGTCCTGAATCAGTGCTCGCGAGATAAGACGGCCTGCCCTTGTTGACTGCATGTATTGTCCCACAGCCTTATTTTCGCCCTGGGCCCATGTATCGTGTCACCGCAGAACACTGATTGCGCATTTTTCAGTTGTACAATAACTTGGGGGCCTTTCGCAATGGCCATCTGGTGTCATTTCTTCAATCCGAAGAGAAGCATGATTGAATGCAAATGCTGATGTCCATTGTAACGAGTCCGACAGATACCTTTCTTCCTCTGTTGACTCCATTCAGCCAAATATCATGCTCGTCTTCCCTGTCTGCGTGTGTATGCTGACCCGTCTCTCCTAGTTATATTTGAATCAGTACGTCAGTCGTGTTGCCTGCCAAATGATAGGGCGCTCAATTAGTAAGCGCTAATGGTCTTCTTCTTTACACGCCGGCTCGACGTTTATGAGTTCCACTGCGCCGCTGTACCGAGTTCTTGAACTTCAAGCATATGTACAGTCTATTTTGATTTGATTACTGATGGCCAGATGTCCGCAGGCAAAACGTTCGACACAGCTGTGTAATCTCCACAAATGAGCTGGTTGTTTCACGCCGAAATTTTCTGCTCCATCTAACGTACCCCAATATTAAGACCGACTTGCTGACTCGAGTAGATGCTCAGCGCTCAGCTTTTGAAGCACTTTGATACTCATTAGCCCACATCCTGCGAAAGCACATAATAGATAAGGTGCGTCAAGTGATTGGCGCCATTGAAATATTGACCTGTGGCAAGACACGACAACGGGCGCTTGCAATCTCGTGTTTGACATTTGGTTATATACATCGCTTTGCGGCGGTAGTCGCATGGTTATCCTACGTGACATTCACTACTCGTCTTGTGAAAGTGAGGTGTGAGATCTCGTCCCTGCAGCATATGGTATGCTGATCGTTGTAATTATCCCATTGTAGTTTTATTCTCTCGCACTTGTGCGGACTGCGTCTCGAAGAGGACCATTTGGGCTGTTTGGCAGGTCTCAAAGCAGGGTAGTCACACTGAGCACGGGACAGTCACCGAATCATCCACCCGAGGCTCAGTTCCAGCGGGGTGGGATCTCATATAATCCAGGTCAGTGCAAATCTTATTTTTTATACGTGTTGCTATGTTTACGGGGAATATACTATGCGCCAGGATCTTCGATCACTGACCGTTCACGCCCCCAAGGCAAATCCTGCCAAAGTTTTTATCCCGGCCTCGCTGTGAGAGATGCCCAGCGCTTCCAATGTTTCCTTGCACGCCTTGACAACAATTTCAAACCACACCTATTGACCAAATCCTATCATGAGATACTCCCTCGTGCAATGGTAGTGAGAAATTAATCACGCGCATGGTTTCATTCATTTGGCTTTGACAAGGGGTGCGAGCAGGTGGGTGAAGGGCGGGGACGAGTGACTCACAGTGAACTGTGAACAATATGTCAATCGATTGGGTTTCGTAACGACTCGCGGCTCTTTCGAAATGAGATGATAGCATTGGGTCAGCTAGGCAAATAAGATATTGCGTATAGGACGGCGCAAAGCTAGGTATGAGATAGTCCGTATACAATGCACACAAAACAACTAAGTTATCGAGTGACAGTGTCTCGGCAAATATTGAATTCATGGCTGACGCGAGTTGGAACGGCGACGGTAGCCAAAGAAAAATCCGCAGCAGCTTACTCCTGCATAGACCTTTTCTTCCGGCCCGCTAGTTGAGGCTTGTGCTTGTGCTTGTGTGGGCCATCCCTGAGACGCTTGTGCCCCCACTACAGGTTGACCTGGTCGCGTTGAACTGTCGGCCACATCGTCATTCGTACGTTGCATGGCTGCAGCTGCTTCCGCGTCAGATTCAGGGGTGATGCCATATCTCTACAGAGTCGTTTCAATAATATGAAAGGGGAGCGATGTCAAGCTACTCACGTCTTCCTCGCGGCAAGCAGCAACATCAACGCGAGGTGTGGAAGATCCTACAGGAAATATGCTGGAATTCCAGTGCCAGGGCTTGTGCGGTATTGGTTTGGGCGCATTTGCAGGTCGAGTGCTGGAATATAGGGAACCAGATGTGAGTTTTGTTCCTCGAGCCTGCATTAGCCATTCCCAGAAGTTCCGATTATCTTTGCTATCGGGGTCGGTGGTGGGAGTGCGATCATCAGACGATGGGCTCTGCATGCCGGCAGGAGGATCATCTCTCTGGGTGCCGTTATCCTTTCTGGTATTCAGCGGGTCATTCGCGGAACCGCGCTGAAAGCCGTCGTATTGAGATGACAGTGTACGAGAGTCAGAACAGCACCTACATCATCATCATTTTCGTGTTGTTCGTCTTCCCCATCTTGCATTTTCACTTCTGGCATTGGTTGGTCGGGTTGCATGGTTGCGAGCTCCAGGGGCGAGCCTGAGCGAGCCCAACGAGCGAAGAAACAACGCTTGGAGCGTTCTTGTGGAACGGGCTCGTCTGCAGGTGGGAGATGTCGAGAGAAAATATTCAAGAAGCGGTGAGACGAGAATAAGGGGATATGGGAGCCAGGTGATGCTGATGGAAGAGATCGACGCGAAGACTTCGAGTACTTGTTGTCAGTACTAGTGCTTTTGCATGAAAAACACGATTTTTACCTGGAAGAAGTCATTATATGGATCATCATCCGCCTCCTCAATGTTGCAATCACCCCCAGTGGCATCAGCCTGCAATAGCGCTGTGAGGAAGAAAGACATGCAGTCAAATGTGAAAGTACTGACATCAAGGCATGATGATGATGATGATGATGATGATGATTGGGAGTTGGACCGAGTTTCCTCCTGTGTGCTTTTCCTGTCACTTTGTTGAAGGAGTGTGGGTGCTGCAAGCTGAGGAGCCATGTCTTTGATCATCCGGAGAGTGAGTTTCTTGTCGTCTCCGCCATATGCGAGGTATTTTCCATCTTGAGAGAACGATACGCAGAAAAGCCATCCGTGATGCTCCTGGCGGAATGGCTGGCCGAGTGGCCGATGGGACTGTGTGTCCCATAGCTGTGCAACACCGTTTGCACCCACGCATGCCAAGACATTGTTTTTGGGTGAAAGAGCAACGGAATACAAGAGATTGCCGTGCTCTAGCTGATGGAGTAGTTTCCCTGATTTGCTGTTGAAAACACGTGCGAATTTGTCGGATGCGGAATAGAGTTTAGTGCTGTCAGACGACCACACCAACGACGTCGCACTATTCCCCAGGCCTTTGATGGGGCGTACGACAAGTTCGCCGGTCTTCGTGTCCCAGATGCAGATGCTATTGTGCCCGCCTGATGCAATTCTCTCACCCGAAGGTGAATATGCAAGAGCATACACACTTATCTGCTTCGTGTTAATCGGGCCCACCTCTACTTTTCCATTTTCTGCGTTGTGAATCAGAAATGTTCCACCTTCGTACCCGCTGGCAATTTGACTTCCACTGGGAGACCACGAGAGCGACCGCACCTCTTCCCTATGACCCGTCCAAACACCTTCGATCATCTGCCCGTTGGTGTTCCACCGCTGAACGCTTCCGTCCTCCCCCCCGCACACAATCATCTTCCCGTCCGGTGAAAGCGCCAGTGCATATATGCGTCCCCCCTCCCCTTTCCATGGTTTGCCGACCACAAGTCCCGTGTCGCAGTTCCACTTCCGCATCATGCCGTCCCCTGAATCACTCACGATGTGGACGTTGTCGTGCAGGAAGACGAAACTCCATATACGGTCCTTGTGTCCATCAAATCTGTATTTTAGAATTGGTTCTTCCCATTGCGCCGCGGTTGAAACTTCCTTGTGGGTCCGTCTTGCAAAGAATCTAGTAGCCATAGCCTGTTACCGTAATCTGGCGGATCAATCTGACTCTGCCATGACAGTGATCAATTATGGGGATGAATAAGTTAACTACCACTCACTGATTGGTCTACCGGTCTGTTGTTGGGGGATAAGCCGGCAAGGCAGGCGAGTTTTTATGTCCCACATGCCGCATGCATGGATTCCACGAGGCGGCGCTAATCATCCATTGACAGGTTCACGTCATAACACAGCATTTCAGCCGGCGCGATGCCTATTATCCCATTCACCCATTCCAATCATCATAGCATTGCGAATCATGCTTGATACTTTGGTGCACACTCGAGACAATACAGTGACAATAACTTCTCGCAGTTATCTTGGTTTGCTTCGGAGCCCGCATTGCTGTTGACATGTACACCACTCCAACCGTCTCTCGCTCATTGAAAGCTCCACTCCGCCCAGAACACGACGCAACACCTTGCAGCACTCGCTGACGTCAGGATGAGCTATCATTGCATTCCCAAGTCAACATGAGTGTGGGTACAATAGACATCGAGGTGCAGAAGGGAAAATTGGCACGCCAGATTAGCACATCCGGTATTAGACCGTGTCTTCGAGTGCTCGCGAGAGAAGACGACTTGACTGCATTTATGGTCCCATAACCTCATTAATGTTCACGTCATTCTGCAGGCACCTAGAACACTTGTTCATTTGATTGAATGCAAACTTGAGATATGTAGACTGCACAGACGCTTGACAGACGCCAGTTCAGTATGACAGCAGAAGCCGTACATGTTGAGCTGGCTTGAGAGGAAGTCTTCATGCTCGGACTAATATCCACCGGCTGTTATGGCGAAATAAATGCCGTACTGGTTAAAATGGAACTACGATACGAACAGGTCAGCATATAGGTATGGGAAGATGATCATGAATAGTGTTTCAAATGCACTCATTGATATGGGCACCAATATGTGCGTTTTTCGTGCTTCTTTTCGTGCTCCTCCCTGGGCTCCAATGAAGACACGGCACTTCCGAACCACATTGATAATGGCCCACAGTGGTGACCTGAAAGCATTGAATATCTAAGAGGATGTGCAAGAAATGCTCGGAGCTTTGTTTGGCATATCCCTCGGATCCGAACAGCCGCCGCCATAGTAGAAGGTGATGCTTCAAATATAGATATAAGCCAAAAACCACAACAGCAGTACAGAGTGAGCGACGAAATTGAAAATACGAGAACGTAAACAACGTGGTGAAAGCGGTATGAGATGAATTGTCAAAGGAACAATATAAGATAAAATTTACAGAAGACGAAGAAACCAGGTCGGACTCACATACAAATCCAGCTGACATACTCACGCGAAGAATCTTTGCAAATGCGTCCACGGGGAAAACATAGCCTGTCGAGGAACCTATTGCAGGAACCTT
This sequence comes from Suillus lakei, assembly GCA_016628065.1. NCBI lineage: Eukaryota > Fungi > Basidiomycota > Agaricomycetes > Boletales > Suillaceae > Suillus > Suillus lakei. The sequence continues at coordinate 55,432 of JABBWA010000187.1, read as the reverse complement.
CAATGCTTGAGCATGAATCTGAGTCGTGAATGGTGTAGTAGGTAGCGACAAAGTGGGATGGAGACTTGTGCAATGGCGAATTGCACTATTGCCGACCACGGCATGTGATGATGGCCCTGCCTGTACAGAGACCAGTTGGGATGATGTACTGGGCTGCGGAGAACCAACCGATAAGAACCACTTGTATGTGGCATAACAAGAGGAGCGCTGCATGGCACCACCAGTGACCTTCTCTTCTTTTGCGCGTCAATGCAACATTATCCCCGTCACGTTCGCCAGTAAGAATCAGTGTATTAGAATGAAACTAAAACTTACCTGGGACCCACACACAGCATATACCTCAACGACCTTGGGATGTTTCATTACTGGAGCCGTTTCGACAGATGTGGGATCCATCCCTCGGGCACGCGTTAGGCGTTTCCAGAGGTTTCAAAAGTATGCATGTGCGTTGATCGAATATCTCATGAGCAATCCTTCACACGATTCTATTGACAGTATCATCCAGCCAATCACATCAGGAAAAAACAAATTTTGTGGGAGCCCTGGTGAGAGCTATGTAGCACTACATAGCTACCATAGTTCTATGTACCTAATGTAGCTGTGACTCAGACTATATAGATCTACAGCGGGCTACAGCAGACTACAGCAGGCTACAGCGGACACTTGGAGGCACAATAGTCAAATTAAAGTCTGTAGTCAATAGTAGCTGAGTAGCAACAAAACTAATCAATAGTGGACATGCAGAATGTATCAAGGTCAATAAAGCTATTTAAGTAAAAATCACTTGCGGACTCATAGACATTTGCGCTAGTCCATCCATGGTCAACAGCTTGTCCCATCCTCAGAATAAGATGGCAAGGACAAGCGATTTCATTGACGTGTATCACCGCTGCATTCCGGTGCAGCCGACGAGTCGAACGTGACAATTGGTGCAGGCCAGATGAGCGGTCTGGCTCCCTGAGTGGTGTGAACCACTCAATGTAAGCTAAGGCTCGCAAGTACATATATACTTGCGCGTGCAAAGCAGTGCTCCAGGCATATGAGTAAGACAATATAAAAATGATGAGTAAGAAGGAGTGTGTGTGTGTAATGTGAAATGAGTCATATAGGAAGGGGATTATGAATCAAGGGGAAAAACCATGACGAACCAGGACTACATGACCAATGATGCTTACTCTTCCTCAGTGGCATTACCAAGCGCTCTATAGGCATGACTAAGTGCTGTGCGGTGGCTGCGCCATGATGACATAAGCATTTTGACTAAGTGGTGGCTGTGCGTTGCGGCTGTGCAATGAGCGACTCATCTGATGTGGCTGTGCAATGTGGCTGTGCAGTGTGGCTGTGTAGGATGATGGTAGAGGTGTATGACGCTCTGATGCTCTGATGATCAAATGTTCCAATGCTCTAATGCTCCAACGCTCTAGGGATGGCATGTGGTTGTTGGTGCAGAAGTCAACATGCAGCGATCATGGGATATATACAGTCTGTAAGACCATTCCCCAGCACGATAAGGGGTTGATCATTTGCATCTGCATGGTGATAGATTGACTGGATGAGCGGTGAGGATGGAATGGAATGGTGTGTGCGTCCATGGTTGTGGTGATGAGGAAGTGAGTGGATAATGACTGGAATGGTTTGATGAATATAAGTCGCTGAAGAGGATTGCCAGGGGAAATGGTAAGGGGATAAATTCAAGATGAATAAGGGTGCAGTTTTGAAGTGTTTGTGCAACATGGCAAGGTCTGGCTGAACATTGAGGTCGTCTGAGAGCATGATGGTTGAAGATGGGAGAGCATTGGAAGTGTGGGAATGAGGGGGAAGTGAATTGACCTTGTTGAATGTGGTATGCTGTAATAATGCAGAATGCTGTAATAAAAATTGCAAAATTAAGGGAGAAGAAGGGAATTGAAAGAAGAGGAACATAAGGAGTGATATGGGGGAATGGTGTTCTACATAAAAAGCCATGTTCTCGCTACCAAACACGTTTGGTGCGTGACAACGGTCTTGTAGACCAGGGGTAATGATAGTGTGCGGCATGTGGTTGCACAGAAACAACTTAAGGGCTGGGAGGAACATGGATGCACCATGTGCAGTGATGAGGTGCTGAACTGAACGCTGAGGGTATGCAGGCGTCTTAGCGAGAAAGTGGACCGTTCATTGCTCAGGGAGGATGGGAAGTGTATTGACAGGGACAGTGTCTGGCCCTTCCATCTCTGAGTCCGAGTCTGAGTCATATCCGTGGTCATGAGTGAAATTGGTTGGTGCCGACTGAGACTGTTCCAACAGCCAGTTGAGGTAGGAACCACGCAGGAAGACTGCCTCCTGGCGCTGGAGCCATAAGGCCATCTGTTCTTCATAGTCGCACTTGTTACTGGCACAATATGCTGCTTTGGTGAAGTTGATGTGCAATCATTCTGGAAGTTTGCTGTTAAAGCCATCTGTAGTGCCAAACAATAGGATAGACTGAACATAGTGAGAGAGCTGATGTAATTTGGGAATATTAAAATGCTCGTGAATATCGAGTTGCTGCAAGACGTCCTTGTTGGCATGAAATATTGCCAGAGCGCTTTCCAGGCCATTGAGGGATTCAGTTGAGTGAACTCGAAGCTGAGCATAGTACGAAAAATCTAGAATTGCTCGCGCAACTACTAACACTTGGCTGGTAAGCAGATGAAAACAATCACGTCAGCACCAACCTTGTGCTTAGCAACAATTGAAGCTTACCTAGGGACAGTGCCAGCAAGTAGCCCAACAAATACATGCTGCATCTCTTTGTGTTCTGTCCCTGTCCACTGCTTTACCATAGGTATTCCCTTCTTGAAATGCCGAAGACCAGGATAATCAGGCATTGCTTTGAACCGTGTGTCCATTTCTTCTTCGCCAACAATATCAAGGCACCACTTAACTAAATGGTCCTTGAAGATGCCTTTGTGGAGTTGGTGTAGGAGGTCGGGTGTAAAGGCCAGGAAGATGTTAGAGTGGGGGAGATTAGCCCAAAACGGAGCATAGACGGTGCATAGTCTAAATTCCTCAAATTCAGCAGGATGGTGACCAGTCTTTCGCTTCTCTAATATCCCCTTTATGACTGCAGGATCCCGCTGTGGGAAACAACTCCGCAATATGCGGATAGAATGTAGGGTGATTACTATGCCTGCTGCTTCTCTTGCAAGGCAAGAATGCTCAACCCTAGAGGGGTCTGCTACTGATATAAGTCTGATTGTGAGTATCTAAGGTTGCAGAAAGGTAAAGAAACAAGTCCGAAGGTATGCAGACCAAGTCCAGAGGTCAAAATGTCGGGTCTGAAGGTATACTACCAAGTCCGAGGTGCGGGAAAGCGGGTCTGAAGGCTCAGGTCATTGGGTTATGGAGAATAGCAAGGAAACAGGTGTGGAAAGTGTTGGACTATGTCCGGAAACAAGGGAAGGTCAAGGAAAACAAATGGCAAGGGTTGTGGGTGTGAAGCGGGTGCAGAATGGGTGAGAACCAGGTATATTCAATCCAGGTAACAGGTAATGACAGGTATGTGACCAAGTAGATGGGAAGTCCCACCTACAGTAAAGTAAAGTTCTTGGTTGTACTATCAGTCCTATATAACTAGCTATGTAGAAATCCGGAATATAGAAAATAGGAAAACATTGGGTCCAAAGGTATGTAAACCAACATGAGGCACTGCGGACGTGTGAGAACACAGGTAATAACGCTGTATACTGCATCAGCCATGGGAATTAAGCTACTATGCACCAGTGGGGTTGGACGGTGTCGATCTTCATTGCTGATCAGTTGTAAACCACAACAAAACAACAAACCTAGCAATGCTACTGCTCAGTGGTCCTTATGCTGAGAAGCACTGGGTACAGTAGTTGTTCAGTTGGGTGGCCTGACCCTTGGTAGTGCACCACACACTTCAAGTGTGAGGGGTTTAGGTGTTGGAGGATAGTAGATGAGCACAACTAAGTCTGGAGTGACCTAGCTGTGTTGGAGAATGAAGAAAGAATAATGCTGCACATGGACAGCAAGGATACTGGACTGGACTTGAATGAATAGAATGGCAGTGGGACAGTGTTCCAGGTGAACAAGGTCCAAGAAGACGTGGAAGGAGGAAAAATGCGAAGCCAACTGAGGCTTCAGAGAGAACTGGACATAAAATGGTGAACTGGATAAGTTTATTTCTCTGTAGCTAAAATACAGGGTTTATATAGAGTAGAGTGTCTGTGTACGTCTGTGTATGCAAAGCAACACTCCAGGCAATGAGTATGGCAATGAAGAGGGCAATGAAAGGGGGGAATGGAATGAATGTGCTGCGCTTCAGGGGTAATGACTGAGCAATTTCGAAAAATAGAACAAATCCTATGCATAAGAATGGAGAATGAGTCATAGGGATAAAGAATGAGTCATAAAGACAAAGAATGAGTCAGAGAATGAAAAGCGATGATAAAGCAGGGCTGTGACCATTACAAACCATGACTCATGACCTGAGTCATCATGACCAATTGCTATGCAAGCATGACAAAGTGCTGTGTGGTGATGATGCAAGAGCTGTGACACAGCAATGATGCAGCATATGGGCAGTGGAGAATGGAATGGAGTGATGATGCTATGATGCCATGATGGTGTGATGATCCGAATGCTCTGCTGCAGAGATGTCATGTGGTTGTTGGTGCAGAATGTCGACATGCAGGGATCATGGGATATACACAGTCTGTAAGACACTTCCCCAGCATGATAAAGGGATTGGTCATCTGCATAGGGACTTGGTTGTTTGCAATCTCTGGTGAGCATTAGGATGGGAATGGCATGGTGTCCACAGTGATCATGGAGGTGAGGTGCGAGTGGATAATGGTTTGGATGGTTCGACGAATATAAGCCGCTGAAGAGGATTGGAAATGGTAGGGTGATGAGGACAGGATGAATAAAGATGCGGTTTTTGATGTATTGGTGCAATTTGGCATGGTCTGGCTGATGCTGAGGTTGTCTGAGTGTGTAGTGGGTGAAGATGGGAGAGCATTGGAAGCGTGTGAATGGGGGAAAGGTGAATAAACCTTGTTGAATGCGAAATGCTGTAAAAATGCGGGATGCCGTAATACTGTTGAAAATCACTGAAAAATCGAAAAATTAAAGGAAAGGAAGGGAAACAAATGAAAAGGTGAGTAAGGAATTATATGGGAAATGAAGATATAAATAAAAAAAACCATGTTCTCACTACCAAACACATTTGGTGCGTGACAACGTCAATGTGGCGAATTGGATGACTGGGAAGGATACTATGTTGGCATGTAAGTGTGACCTTTCATCCTGTTCACATTACTCGAACTGTTGATGATTGCTCAGATTCATTGACCAAGGTGTATTTGTCCACTATACACACTATGGGATTGGGCATCCTACCGTCCTGCAGGAGATTGCAAGAGACTGCAGACATGGACCTTGCAGATAGCCTGGAATTGGATGAGGTTGATAACGATAATGACATGGGGAGCAGCATTCAACCCTACAAGGGTGATGACAGAGGAGGGGAGGATGAAGATGACGATGATGACGATGACAAAGACATAGTAGATGAACAGGAGTGTGATGATGATGATGAGTGTATTGACGACCTGGATGACAGGGAGATGGAATATGGTGAGAACGAGAATGATGATGAGGAAGACAACTACGTATCTTTCTAACTCACTTCTGTAATTCAGCCTTATACCTAGTAGTACCTGTACTTGAACATTTACTTTTGGCCTGCGGTTCCTTCACTACTCACCATCTTTCCACATAATCACAAAATATCTTTTTTTTACCAGAAGCAACTTGGAGTGTTTGAAACCATATTGGTATGTATGATGGTCACTTCCTATCTTAGTCCCTTGTTATTTATCTGCATGATGCATACTACTATGTTTTCAGCCTGGACCGTGATTCGGATGAGTGATGAGTCCGAGTCAGGACTAGTCATCTTAGACTACACAATTCTTAACATTTCTTAACTCAAAACATGAACACGCCCAGGCCGAGTTCTGATTTCATCTATGGCCTACTATGAGGTGTGATACCCGAATTCAAGTCTAGGCCTCCAGCTTGTGAGACAAGGAGAAAGGTGAGCTTGATAATTGTGGTCACCAGGCAGGTGAAGAAGTCCAGGCACTTTCTAAGGGCATTCTATATGATGATGGAGGTGCAACTCGACGCTCTCCTCTCAGAGGACAGTACCACTAGGCAAGAGCACGGGTAAACCCCCGGGTGCGAGAGAGGTCACCCTGTACCCGTACCCGGCGGAATACCCACACCCGTCAAGCGGGTACAGGTTTTTTCATGGGTGTCGTGTTAGAACACCCGGGGTAAGACCCGCGATGGGTATACCCACGAGACTGCTTGCAAACTTGTAAATACAACATGAATGAAATACACTACAGCTGAATCATGTCCCAGCCATCATCCATCTCGACGTCGTCACCTTTCACGTCAGCGAGTGCACTAACAGACAACACATCTTCGGTATGGACCAGATTAAGCCGGCTCCAAAAGCCCAGACACAATAGCGCGCGAGTGGATTGAACATTGAGACGTGATCGCACGTGCGAGAGTATCAAACGACCACGACTGAACAGTCGTTCGACATCCACCGAAGTCGCTGTTAAAAGCTGCGTGAGGTGGCAACCATTGAATATACAAAGAAAAATACATACCTGGGATAGTAAGGTAGTCTAAGGCCATCCGCGAAAGACAAGGGTATGTTGTCCGGCGCTCATACCACCATGCGAGAGGGTCGGTGACGTGCTCAACGTCAGTGCTGAGGTACCGGTCCAGTTCATCTCGAAGGTCCGTGGTTTGAGGAGGCGCAAGCGCTGCCATATTGTCGAATATATTCTAGTTCATTAAAAATTAGCTACACTAGTACACTTGAGAATACAGAAATAATCGCACTCACCGGGATACTTGAATCACAAGGGCTGGTGGTTTCCAAGATCTCGTCATCCTCACCAGCGTCGCTGTTGTCACGAGCATTGAGACGCAGCTCGTATGCGTGGCGAACGAAGTGTCTCCGCCATGTCGATCCATTGCTGTTCCCAATTCGCGCGCTTGAAATATGCTAGCTTGTGACATGGGTGAAGTACTATATCAAATTATTGTCAGTACGAGCATGTAAATAAATAAAAACGTACCCATTGCAATACGGTAGACGTCAGAACTGTCGGTAAGTTCATAATAGCGGTTCAGAGTTTTTTTAGCGAGAAAAGCAGCAACACGGATGGAGGGCAGAAGTTGTCGATTCATTGAGTGGGTAGTGAGCGTCTCATCAATAAGGTCCATCGCTGGGATTACGGTGGCGAGATTAGGAGTTGAACGTGAGAAAAACAAGGTGGCATCCTTGAGAATCTGCATGTGTTGTCAGCGTTGATGCTGACTTAATGCAACAGTGGCCAAACTCACCTTCAGAATGTCGCGCAACTGCTCCAGGATTGCCCACTCTCTGTCAGTTAGCTCCAATGCTCTCAGCCCCAAGTCCCGACATTGCGTTATCCTGTCGACAGCTTCTCGGTGCTTCAACGCTTGCTCCAACATATCAAACGTTGAGTTCCACCTTGTCGAAACGTCTCGAGGCAACATCCGCGCCGACATCTCGAGTTCTGTCAGAATATCATACCATGCAGGCAGGATTTTTGTGGTAGAGTGTATTATTTTATATGATAACTTTCGTATCTAATCAAATTTGGTCAACAGCAGCTCGTTCTTCACTTGTCAAGTACTTACCTTGGCCAGAGCATCCTTGACAGGACGGACACTGCTCTGCAACTCTCGTTGCTCCTCCGCGTTCAAAATCGTAGCAGCATCGACCAATCCATCGATGTCATCATCGTTATCGTTCTCGCTAGCATCACCGGTGTCACCTGCAAGCCCTTCATCATCTCCCTTGCCGACACCATCACTTTCTTGGTCATCCCAGCTGTCTCCCTCACCGCCATCACCCTTTTTCACATCGAATTCGTGGAGGACCGTTTTTGCAACAAGATTCACAGTATGGAGGAAGCATCGAGTGTGGCCTGCGCGCCCACCATAGTTCGGAAGCTCCACGGCGAGCTCGTCAATCATTTTGTTGTTATTAGCTGCGTTGTCGCACGCAATGCAAAGGACCTTCGTGTCATTGGTAAGTCTCAATTGTTTGTATGGAATGGTTAGCTCACTTTCTCTGGGATTCCGAATTCTTCCAGGATCCCTTCAAATGCCCGCGCTAGCTCCTCCCCGGTATGCGACTGTTACTGGATTAGCAACATCCTTTCTGTGAGTGATTTCCCTACCTTCGGTACTTCAACCACATCTAACGGAAAGCATAGCGGCACTCCATTATGCTCCAAGTGGACCAATACTGCAACGAAGGCACGGTGGTTGGGCGATGTCCAAGCATCAGTTGAAAAATTGAGCCTTCCCGCATATTCCTAGTACGTGTTTTGTTATTATTGGCCTCGTTTGAACATTAATTAAACTAACCTTCATCATTTTAGCAATTCGTTGTCGAGTTCGTGCAAAAACAAGCCGCACATCCCTCGAGACAGTGGACTTCGACGGTATGTAATATTCTGGTCGTCCCGTTTTCATAAGTGACTGAAATCCTCTGTCCTGCACTATTTCAAACGGCCGCAGACTCTCTGATACCCAGCGAACAATCTCGGCCCTGGTACACGACACATTAGAGGACAGCGCGAATAAGTTAGAATTGACCATACTTTGTCTCGGCCTTGGTATGCTGACGATGCGAGTACGTTATTTTTCCCTTTCCCTTTCTTTCAAACGAGGCTGTTATTGACCCATTTCGTAGGACGCTGCCCACGATCTTCTTTCGCACTTCATTGGCATCCTTGGCCTCATCGGCGGCTCGCAATACTTCTTCTCCCCAGCACGATCGAACATGTTTGCGCATGTTTCCTGTCGAGCGCGCGTCACCTTTGTCGAGGTAACGTTTTACCGTGGTTTTGCAACCCTTGCCCTGGCACTTAAAGACGTGTGCCCGCCGGCCATTCTCCTCGACAATCTTGGGAATTGGGTCAAAGAAAGCATACACAGGTGAGATCCAGTCTTTCATGAATCGTTCTGTTGGGTTTTGATAAAATTAATATCATTTCCTAGGTTTTTGAACATACTTAGCTCATCTGCAGCACTTTCGTCTTCATTTTCGGTCACCACAAGTTCAACATCATCGTTTTTCGCGTTATCGCTACGTAAATATTCTTCCTCATCCTCTGTATGGACGACAGCTTGTTGACTTGGTGCAGGTGATGATCTCGACACTGCGATGTTCTTTGGCGCTGTTCTCGCAGCGCTTCCAGTGGGTGGGTTTGATTTTACCTTCTTCGGCTGTATCCTCACACTATCTCCATTGAAATCAGCTTGGCGTTTTTTAGATGCAGTTTCTTCTAGTGCGGCTTTGGCTTTCGCAGAGACCTTGGGGACTCGTTTAGCAGTAGTATCAGAGTGCATGGTGTGAGTGAAAGGGTTGTGTTAATCGTGCAATTCGTGCTAGCATGTTGTGTTGATGTTTGTAAAATAGAGTTTGACATGTACAATATGTCCGAATTTCATTCAGTTGATGGGCCATCAGTACTAATATAATCTGAAACCCGTGCCAGGGGTATGGGTACGGGTACGGGTACACTGATGTCAGACCCCTACCCGTACCCCAGGGATACCCATACCCGCAACCCGCACGGGTTACCCAGACCCGTGCTCTTGCCTAAGTACCACTGAGGAGTACAACCCCATTGTTCACTTGGCGTCGGCGAGGTCCTGATTTTCATCAACCTCACCAAGTACTTCCAGAACGAACATCCTTTTTATGCTCTCTGTGCTCACAGCTTTGAGCCAGGCTACCCTTTCTTTACATCTGCGGATGAAATGGTGTCCACCTATGCTGCTGCATTAAAGAGGACTCAAACTATTGGTCCTTATGCCATATCTGGTTACAGTCACAATGGTGTTGTTGCTTTTGAGGTTGCTAAGCACCTCGAGGCCATGGGTGATGAAGCCAAATTCGTCAGTCTCATGAACATCTTCCCTCACTTCACCAACCACATGCGTGAGATTGACTAGACTGGTGGCATGGTTAACTTGTCATATTTCCTTGGTCTTATGACAAAGCAAGATGCCGAGAAAAACTTGCACAGCAAGTCGATGGTTCGGAATGGAGTTGGCAGAACTTGAACATGCTATGCTGGGCCATTAGAAGCATATCAGGTGCCATGAGTAAGTGCTATTTTCTTAACCACCACATCTACTTGAAACTCCTCTCCCAATCCACAGACGAAGAGACCAAAAAAATGCTTCCTTGTTACCATCATCAAGGACCTCCTAGGGTTGTGCAAAACCAAATGAGGGAAAGACAATAAAGCTGTTGTCACCTCAGATATCATGTATATCGTTGGTCGGTATCCGCGCTTCTTAAAGGCACATTGGAAATTTCTCAAGACAGTCATCAACAAGTTGTTCGAGTTCATGCATGAGACCCATGAAAGTAAAGAGCCTATTGCCGCAATAATATCACTCTGACCACATCTGCACGATACCTCCAGGTTCAAGACATGGTGTGCGACACGTTCATCAAGATTGCTCAGAAGTGCAGGAGGTATTTTGTCATGCAACAATCGGAAGAACAGGAGCCATTTGTTGATGAGATCATCACTGTCGACCTGTCACCTCAGCAGGTATGCCGCGTGATCTTGTTTGGGTACGCTTTCTTAATTCTTCCAACGGGTACACACTTTCTACGAGGCCATCGGTTACATAATTTCTGCACAGCCCAACAAACCTCAGCAGGAGAAGCTCATTCCTAAGCTGATGGAGCTACCAAATAACGCTGTGTGTACCCCTCCTTTTTTCAGTGAGAAAGTCCTTTGCTCATGGTTTTTTCAGTGGGATTCACTCATGGCTCAAGCAGCACAGAATATGGATGTCCTAAGCAACCTTGATAACATCAAGATTTTGTCCAATGTCCTCAAGATGAACATGTCTGCTTGTCTATCCATCAGCAGCTTCTACCTACTCAGATAGGACAGGTCTTTTTGGACATGCTGGGTCTGTATAAGGTGGTCAGTGGCATAATCAGTGAGACCGTAGCTCGAGAAGGTCCATGGTTCACCCCTCCCCGTTCCTTTATGTGTTGTATCTCATCTCCATTCATTAAGCACCATTGCCACTAAGATGCCAAAGATACGGCAGCTGCACACTGTTAAGGAAATCTTAAAACTGATGGAGACATATCAAGAAGGCTTAGAATCTTGAACCTGTGAATATGAATTTCATGCCGCCACTACTGGATGCAATTCTTAGTGACTACAACCACAATGTACCGACCGCACGAGATGCTGAGGTGCTGAATGTGATGGCTACCATTACAAGTTGTCTCGGGGTAAGTGCATAGAATGTCAAACGCAGCGCTTGTTCACCCACCCATCTTGCAATTGCAGCCCTTGTTGACTCTTCAAGTTCCTGCTATTCTTGACACAGTCTTCGAGCCAACATTAACCATGATTAATCAAAACTTCTCTGAGTTCCCAGAACATCGCAAGTTCCTTCAGGCAATTAACCTTAATTGTTTCCCAGGTACCCATCTCCCAATTTTAGAATCGTCACATTGGGCTATATAGCTCTGCTTAGCATTTCACTGCTACAGTTCAAGCTGTTCATGGATAGTATCATCTGGGCAATTAAGCACACAATGCATGACATTGCTGTCACCGGACTTAACTGTGAGCACTTACTCTTCATGGACATGGAGAGTACGCAAAAACAGTTTCTTTTAGCGTACCTTGAGGTGGTTTTCAATTGTGTGGGCGTAGAAACTTCCATCAGCAATGTGTTTTTCCAATGCCATGACGGACCACAGGAGTAGTTTGAAAGTTTTTAGGTCTTCTCCTTGCATGCATGTTCCAGCCGGCTATGAAGAACCAGATCCAGCCACCCATGTTTGATCCTGCGCAGTACCATCTCAAATCATGTTTCACTTTCCTTTCCTGAGAAAGTGGACAGTTTTGTCAATATCTAATGTATTAGTGTGTGGGCCAGGCAATATAAGGAAGTAGTATATATCTGTTAAAGAGATGGACTCTTGAACGGGGCTGAGATTCTATTTGGTGCTAATAGAAATACAGTTTGTTGTCTGGAAAGGCCCTGACAAGCCTTGAAAAGCTTACCAAAACAAGGAAGAACGAGAATAGTTGACAGTGTTGAGAGGAGTGCACTGCTATCCCTTGTGTGTTGTGATGCTCCATGTCACGACTTTGTGGTGGACTTTAATGGTATTCTACATTTGTTGAGTAGTGCCAAAGCTACTTCACGCAAGAAGGTCATGGATAACATCAGATAACATCATAATTTAGAAGAAAAAAGGAGACAGTAAACAACATTGAGAAGAGTGTGCTGCCATCACTTGTGTGCTGCGATGGTGCCATGTCACAACTTTGTGGTGGACTTTAATGGTATTCTACATTTGTCGAGCAGTGCCAAAGCTACTTCACACAAGAAGGTCATGGATAACATCAGATAACATCATAATTTAGAAGAAAAAAGGAGACAGTAAACAACGTTGAGAAGAGTGCGCCACCATCCCTTGCATGTTACGATGGTGCCGTGTCACGACTTCTTGGTAGACTTTAATGGTATTCTACATTTGTTGAGCAGTGCCAAAGCTACTTCACGCGAGAATGTCTTGAATAAGGTTGTAATTCAAAACATAAATAAAGCAAAATGACAATGTTCAAAATAATCAGAACAAGTATGCTACCACCCCTCATCTGCTGCAATGGAGGAATGTGATGACATCATTGTGGACTGCTCATGTTACTCTGCATTTACAGGCATCGATCACCATGTATCTACAACTCAAATTTCTTGTAGTATATATGATATTATTTGGTAGAAGCAGAATTGTATCCTTCTATAGTTCCCACGGCTACATTATCAAGGAATCATGTGTTCACTGATGGCTGCATAGAAATGTACTGCTGCTCCGTTCGGCCAGTATGAAAAAACCCTCCAATATCCCATGGGTCCAAATGTGGGAACAAATAAGACATGAGGCCTGGATCGCTATCAGCGACAAATTTGCCACCCGTGCGTGACAAGAGAAATTGTTTGCGGTCTAAAACATAGGCAAGTGCATGCAACTTCATCTTCTCTCTGCTAATTGAAGAATGATCACCTTCGGTATAGCCAACAGGCTCCATAACTATATCACCGACCTCCACATCACCGTCACGAGAACTGAGTCCTTTGTCAGTCGATTCTCGATTCTCCGATGGCAAGTGGCAAATTGCCAGCGCACGTGGTACACTTGTGTCCATGTCACAATCAACCTCATCAAACAAAGCATCCATATTCACTTGACTATATACTACACCACTATGCTGATACCATGGGTTGTTATCAATCAAAAATGCGATCAATTTCTGGACTCTGCTCTTCGTGACCATCACGGGCCGCAATTTTTTAACAGTCTCACGCGATGGTATTTGTTTTTGGCCTGAAAAAATCACGCACATAGCATCGCGCAGTTCGTCACCACTCGGTGGCAAGAGATTGCGCAGCTCAGTTGAATTCTGTGACCTGACAGCCACATTTCCCTTATTATATTGCTGAGAAGCTTCCTCCTCCGCCGAAAACTGAGTTAAAGATGGCTTATACATGTAGAAATGGGTCACTTGAGAAGCTCGCGCGCGCGAGATTAGCATCAAGTCGAAAATCGAAGCAGAAGTAAAGGCCTTGCGAATATCTATGGGGAGCCTTTCATGCCCGTAGTACTGAAAATTAGCAAGAGAATTTATGGGCTGGTGTGGACACTTGCAAATTAGAGCTGAATGACAAGGATGACACATATGTACTTCGGACAAAGACCAAGGACTGGTGAGCCCTTTCGCATACAAAATTGCTCGACCATACAATTCCAAATCATATGTACGAGGGAGAGTATGTTCTGGTAAACAATTGTTCCACAACAAATGTAGCGGTATCTTCGCTGCTTCCACACACAGAAGATCTTTGGCGCATATATTGTAAGCACAAACAGCACAACAACCATGTTTTAAAGATTCAGGACTCATCTGATGTTGCCATTCGTGAATGATATCCAATTTATCGTCAGAAGACAGTATGACTGGAAAGTTTGGATTGTCTACAACACATGAACCCTGTGGAGCATAAGTATCTCGATGTTGAGCAGCATCCGTATCCCTTACGTCCATGTGTTTAGTTTCAGAAGCTGCAGAACGAGCATTACGCTGAGACACTGTATTCCGCTCGCGATAAGATTTTTCGAAAGGCCCTGGCAACACATGATTAGAACTATCACGTCTAGCAGACTTTGAGAGCTTGAACACAATAGCATTAGAAATACAAGCAGCTTCACATACATGTACACGAAGCAGATCACGAACGTGATCCTTTCGATCAGCTGAAGACACATAGATGAAATGTGCTCTCGCAATCTCAGCATATTGCTCTCAATTAAGCATCGGAAAATTATCCACAATCAACCTGAGGTGCGGTGCCACTACAGGCAACAATACACCGGCAGGATATTGATTACACATAGGCAAACGCTCACGAGAGACCTCGAAAAACCCAAAGAACCTGCGCAAAACACACGAAGACACAACAGACGTCCCATCGTCTGGAAGCTCATGATCGGAAATCACATATGACACATGTGGAAGGAGAGACGCAGCTTGATTAACGCCAGAGGCAGAACCGGAAGCCATAACAACGAAGACGAGAAAGAGGACTACAACAAAGAAAACAGGAGAACGACGAAGAACACATTCTGGAAGTGATGCTGACAAATTTTGCGCGGACCGAAGAATGAGGGCAGCGGGCCGGTATGATCATGCTGACAGAGAAATTTTACCCCATACCTGTACCCTCTTTTAGGGTACAGGAATTCAAAATTCCAAAAACAACCTGATACGTCTGGGCAACGGTACAGGGGTGTACAAGGGACCGTGGGATCACTGTATCTCACGACTAAAATTCAAAATTCTGAAATCAACCTGATACGTCTGGGCAAGGGTAAACAAGTCAAAAACATCTCGAACACAGAACACCAAATAAAGCAGGGATGATGCCCTGCAACCTAAAGTCGCTACTGCTCGCGTCGCCAGAAACAATATATCAGCACTACCGACTCCTCAACATCTTCGTCTCCTCTCTCAAGGTCACAGGCTTGCTCATTAACACTACACCATGTCAAGTGAGCGGATCTGATGTCAGGCAATACATATGATTGCTTACCTGGCCCACTTGTTTAAAGTGCACCTTCAGCCTATCGACATCCTCTGTGACCTCGTCCAGTTGAACCCCTGCTGGTATCAGCAGCACTGACTCATCAGTGCCTTCATCTCCTCTCTCAAGGTCATAGACTTGGTTATTACTACAATCTTTAATCCCGTCTTCGTGAATATTCTCTGTGGCTTCGACCTTTGTGGGCATCAGCGCCACTGAGTCATCATTCTCTTCATCCCCTTTTTCAAGGTCGCAAAGTTGATCATTCCCACTACACCGTATCGGATGAGTGGATCTGAGTCCAAGTAGTGTGATTTCTTACCTAGGGTCATTCGTCATCAGCATTCCAGACTTTTCGAGTTTGTCTTCGTCGATAACCTCTATGGCATCATCTGCCAGTTGAACCTTAATGCGCTTTCCGATGTAACGAAGGTCACGTAGATCCAGGTATCTATCGTGCGGAGTTGAGCCAAAGACTTGAGCAGTTCTTGGTAGGCGGGTTGTGAGCCAAATTGTGTGCAGGACTCCGAAGCCTCTGACGAAACCCTCGTCACTGGGAGCAACTCCGGCCAACGCAAAAATCAAAACCATAGCAACGAACGAGGCCACAAGCGCCGCCAACAATGGGGTGCGAGAAACCTGAAATATAGGCTATGAAACCGCACAGGTTCAAGATGGAGGGTGAACTCACATGTATGCTTATATTGTTTATATTTTGGTTGATTTCAACTTGTCCGGTTGCCCTGTCAAACCCTCCTTTATACCCGCCAAGTTGTGCAGCTAGAGAAAACCTGTGATCAGTTTTCCTGAGTCGGAAATGTGTGAAAGTTACCCGTCCAAATCATCATCCCAAAGTACTGGGACAAAGCCCCTTCTAGCTCCAGCGGGGACAAATTGAAGGTGGGCGTGCTATTGTTGAATGTTGTAGGAACTATCTGCTCCTGGGTCATATTTAGAAAACCCATAAGCAGTCTGGCCAATGTCACAAATCTTAAATCTCATTCTCGTTGCAATATCCACGGATATTGAACTGACCTTTCAGGTGTATATGAGCACACACTACCGTTGCTGCTGCCTACACACGGCCCAGGTAAAATGCTGTTGTTCCAGTATATTGCTTCCACCGGGGTTCCTTCGAACGGCTTTGCGAAGAACGGTGCCTTGATCTGTAAGCTGGGTCACTACAATGAAGGCAGTAGGGTACGACACTGATTCTACACACCCAATCTAAGCCTTGATCTGTGGAGGGAGAATTTCCTGGGAAGATTGACCATTGATTGTCCGAGGATACCGGATTATATGTAGTATCAAGAAGTATATTGGATTGAACGTCGACGGTAGCCGCGTGATTCTCAAGAGAGATGTGGCATGCGACCATGTATCCTACCACTTGCGCACTGGATACTTCATGTCCTAGTAAAAATTAAAGTGGGATAATCAGCGAACGTGTGTCCCAGGGGAATCGTGCTTACCGCTGCCGTCATACGTCATCCATGGCATAGACACTGAAGCGGTCTGTAGCACCGCCGCACTTCCAGCCATTGCCGTCGTAACAAGAAAAGTAAGATAATTCTGCGAAGTCCGTCAACAACGACCTATGGATTAACAGAATTCGCAGTTCATCTACCTCAGCAGTCATAATGTCCGCATATAAAATCTTATCTGACCCTGCATAACGGTGGTTAGTAGCTGCGACGTCAAATAATTAAGAGACGTACAAGGGATCACACTGATAAAGTCTTGAGGAGAGCCGTCGGCATTAGACCAAAACGAACTTGGCAACAAAGAGCAGTTGGCATCTACGAGCGTTGCATTCACAACCGCGACTCCAAATCCGGGATTTGGAGACAACTCGTCGTACAATAGGGCGCCTGACAGCCCCGTGATTACTACCCCCTTGGTCTGACTCGAAGGCAAGGCAGCCGAAGTTATCACATTCCAATCCAGAGCGCTAATGTTTCTTGCAGGATCTGGCCATGCGACTCGTGTAGATGATGATCCGGTGGTGATGATAGTATAAGTTTGAGGCGAAACAATGTATGGTCGCAGTAAAGAAATGGCTGATAGGGAAAAGAGGTAGCAAAACACGCAAAAGATCCTCGTGGGAGAGGTTAAACCAGGATATGAGAACTGGGATCTAAAGGATACCAAAGCCGGAACCCAGCCGCGCCAGGAATTCCTGACGTCATGCAATGAAGAAAACGACTGGAAGCGTGCTAGATCATGGGCAAGGGTGACAGTTTGAGCCAAGTAAACTAAGGCGGCGACCGACAACTATAAAGTATCATCAGTCTACATTTCGACCAAACTGCTGAATCTTACAGTGTAGTATGCCTGTATACACTGGCGAATGCCAAATTCCCACGTCTTAATATGAGATGTGACTGAGAACACGATGTCTTGTTTGTTATAGTGATTGGTTGTGAAAAAGAGGAGTGCGTTCAGGAAAGCAAAGAGGGCATGTAAGCTCATGCAAAGCCAATATTGCACGAATTGATTAGGGCGGCGTGTCTTCGTCTCTGAAACAATAAACCAACGGGTTAGTGAAACGAGGGATGCCAATTCTAAAGTGGCACACCTTCGTGACTCCCCAAGGCTTTGTATTTGAGGGAGAAAAATATCAGTGACCTCATTTGATGCCAGGAAGCGCTCGCGCAACCGCAAATCCAATGCCGTGTCAGTTGGAATACACCTGGTTTTGTGTCTGTCTTCGAGGATGCGCAGTCCGCACCTGCTGTATCTGGGGGGTCATCGATTGCAAAAACTTGACTAGTATCTTGAACTCCAACTCGAAACATTCCGGCCCTGCGGAGCACCTGATCATCAGGATGTAAAATTCTGGCGAACTGAGTTGTAAGATCCTGTGAATGTTTCGCCAGCCACACGAAAGACAGGGTGTTAGACGTCTGTACACTTGGTCCTATCCCTCGTGCAGCAATACGAATAATGAGCACAAGAAGCCAGCAGGAAGCGAGCAAAGCGATGAAGTTCTTGATTTTGCCCTCAATTCTGAGATTGTAAGTGAAATCAAGTGTCACCTACCGAAGTATAATCAAGCTGATGTGGAGATTCTTTATCAGCATCTCCATAGTGGCAGTGCAGAAGAACGCGAGCAACATACTTCCAGACGCCTCTCCGATACAAACTGCGTGACCTCCGCTTCGGCTACGGTCCGTTGAAAACCCCCGCCAGAGTCACCCAACTCTCCGGCTGTTAAATAATATTGACACCGTCCTTTTCACGTGGTATGCGAAAGAAAATGCTGACCTATCCAGATAACTTCTGCATACAGTCTCGATAACGCCGTCTCCATCTGATGTTTTGAAACTGTGAATGATGGTGTTGTATTGAAATACTGGTTTCCACCCGGGGCCGTGTCTTGCGTGATATTGATGGGAACATCGGGGATGATACTACTGAAGGGCATGCCTATCAACTGCATGAGTAGCCTGTGGACAATGAAGTAAGTAATTCAGATGCTCAAAAATGGAAGGATGTGCGCACAATTCTCCTACTGACGTATTTCTACTACATGGGTAATGGTCGATCGTGTCGAAGCAGGTTCTTGTACCCGTGTAAAAAAGATTTTGCGTCTCGAATGGCATTGTAATCTTGGTAGATATTATTATCATTAACTGTGGAGTGCATGTGTATGCAGGAATAAAAAACATACCACGCCACTATCGACCATTTGCTCAGAAGCAAAGGATGTGAGTGCTGATATGGTTGTCCATTGCGGAGAGGATTTAGGCATTTCTGGGACGACCAGTAAATGATTTGATTGCGCATCCACAGTAACATTTTGGCGAAGTAGTGATACGTTGCAGATTGCAAAGTGCAAATCAATAGAGCTCCAGGTACTATTTCCAGCAGCTTTGTGACAATGTAAGCCATTGACCAGCCATCCGATAAGTGCACGTACGGTCACTGTTATAATACCAGGTTCCTTGCACCGTTGTTTCGTCAATCACGGGATTTTCAGCGGTCCCAGTCGTCAAAAGGAAATTGAGCCAGCCCTGGAATCTTCAGTACATACCTCAAACACGTGTTCGAACTTGCTCACCTCAATCAGCGGGCTGTCAAGAAGATACAATACTTGGTCTTTCCCTGAGAGAGATCAGTCGGTTGCAACTCCTCAATAATGAGCTTACATGGAATTGCATCCAAAGCAAGGGTCGATGTTGCGTTGATATAAATCAAGGGCTCGTTTGTGACACTTCTCCCGTACGATAACTCGTGTGCAAGGAAGCATGTGACGCTCACTTCCGTTGCGGTCACAGTTCCGTTTCCTGTCGTGCCAGGGGATATAACGTCATAGAGGAAACCATCACCAAGCCCTATGGCTGTCGGAGATAGCTGCCCAAATTTAGATGCCAAAGATAATATGGTTGGCCAGTTCCAGTTCTGGGTGTTCACAGTAGCATCTGGCCATGCCGATAGCGCAGGTACTACAAAGGTGTTGACCCTGTCAGTGGACGTAGGGACCAGCGCCAAAAGGGCATGAGATTGCAAAAAGGTGACGCTTATAACGTATAAAAGAATGACAGTTGCCTCTGAGCAGGCTGTGGCAGTCATTCGCTGGTCCCAAAGAGCAGCTAGTGCGGCGCCGGATCCATACATGGCATTCAATGTGTCGTACACGGCGGTCAATCTGAATTCTCCTGAGAACAGTTGCATGAGAACGAGCATGTGCGTCAGGTAACGTAGCAAACAGATCCAGTACTAGCAAATCTTCAGTTACTTCAAACCATGACGATGAACTAGTACACGCACCTCATAACCAAGAACAAAAAAGGTAAAGCCCCAATCAACTTGCAAGCGGCTAGAACGGGTTATTGTGTAGTCAAAATTGCGCATGTATAACAGGAATAAACCGGAGTGGATGATTATGGGAACTACATGACATGCAATGCAGATAACCTTCCGAAGGCCCGCACCTCGCAACTGCTTTGTTGAAACCGAGGAGCGTATCGATGAATGCGCTGGTGAGTGAGGTTCTGTGATGTCCATCATCAGTCTTAGTATCGATGGACGCCTGGGCGGGCTATATATATACAGGCTTCAGGATGGCTTTCAATGGTCGACATGAGGCACATAGCATAAAGCAAAGTGTGCGTACGCACTAGTATAATGTACGTAATTAAAGGCACCACAAGCAAATCAACATTGTTGGAATCATGCACAGGCCTCATGGTCAGGACACAGTTTAGGAAATATTGGGCCGAACGGTGGTGGGAGATCAGTAAGGGAAAGATGTATGAACTTAACATACCCTTGGCAGACCCAACATGGCCATATTACGAGCGGCTGCAAGCCTGGAAGACTGCACGAGGTTTGCAGCGCTACTTATGAGCCGAATGATACTCCTTCCAAGAAGAAATTTGAGAACGAAAGGGACTTGGATCCAGGAGCGATGGAACCGACTCCCCGAGTAAGTGCTATCACATATCCAGACGAAGAGACTGGTCACTAAAGGGAACTAGTACTTATGACCCAGATCAAGAGCTGAAATCTTTTTCAAGTGACTCGAGACGCACCTAAATCATTTCGTAGCTTCGAATTGGATAAATGCCGGGTACCTCAGCATGAGGCGCGCCCGAGGCCTGAGCCCGAGCTCAGGCTGTACCAACGAGGCGCCTGACTACTTCTGCCGCCCATGATCATGCCAAGATTAAGCTTCCAAGTTCCATCGAGACTGAGACCTTCTGATTTTGCAAAACGGGGCGAATGAGTCTTGTCTAATAACTGATAAGGGACTCGGCGTTTGCCTGATAGTAGTCATCAACAAAAAAACCACTGGCATGTATGGTCGGTTACTGCTTACTAAATGTCGTTAGAGCAACTAATCAAAGTTCTGCAAAATAGCCGTACGCGGATGAATATCGAGACTGGACTTGGATCTATTTTGCAGGCGATTCTGAGACAGGTGAGATCTGATGTTCTAGTCGGAATCAGAGGAGACAAAGTGCGAGTAACATCGACACGAGTTTCGTCAGCTGGGGGTGGGGGTTTCTCGTAGACTGGTGACCAGCCCGTCTAATGAGACAAGCCGTCGATAGACGGACTGGTAAATCTGGGTTTGAATTTGGATAGTGCGCGCGCCTTGGAGTAGTAACGTGACCTGTAGCCAATCCAAAAACTAAAATTTCGTCGAGAATATTTGAGATATTGAAATTAATGCTTGGATATTGACGCGATGCAAACGCGGTCGCGTCGTTAATGTATGTGTTCACTCTACAACTCCAATGGACGTGAACTCAATCATCCAAGCTGTGCGGGAAGCATCACTGGAAGGACTAGATTCATTTGCTCGCTCGCTGATACAAGAACGGCTCCCTACCAACTACATCGAAACCCTCAGTGGTTGCTCCCAACAATTTAATCTTTCTTTGCCACGGCGGGTGGGTGTTGCAATTTGTGCCATATTGGTGGTAAGCTGACAGGTCAATGCAACTAGAGTGTCACAATTGTGCATTTGGCAGGTTCCATCCAACTAAGTCCGGGTATTCAAAGCTTTCTCATGTGGGATACAATTCTGATAGGTATTGTACAAATTTTAGATCAGACAAAGCTAGCTAAGAATTTATCGTTTTCGGGTCAGTTACCTGATGTGTGACCACATATATTCAACACTCAGTTGTAGATATTCATCACAGTCGATACAGTATGTTACAGTCGTTATAGGTGTATTATATAGCTATATATAGGTTGGGCAATTTTGGTGATGAGTCATCTGCTTCGTCTTGATTGGGCCCAGCTCTACTTCACCGCTTGTTGCTTTGTGAATCAGGATAGTTCCACCATAGGACCCACTTGCAATTTGACTTCCACTGGGAGACCATGAGAGTGACAGCGCCGCATTACTATGACCCCTCCACACGCCTGGAATCATCTCCCCCTCGGTGTTCCAGCGTTGAACGCTTCTGTCCTCCCTCCCGCACGCAATTGTCTTCCCGTCCGGT
This sequence comes from Suillus lakei, assembly GCA_016628065.1. NCBI lineage: Eukaryota > Fungi > Basidiomycota > Agaricomycetes > Boletales > Suillaceae > Suillus > Suillus lakei. The sequence goes on along the minus strand of JABBWA010000187.1, from coordinate 33,218 downwards.
GAGAGCGCCAGTGCATATATCCATTTCCCCTCCCCTTTCCATGGTTCCCCGACAACAAGTCCCGTGTCACAGTTCCACTTCCGCATCGTGCCGTCCCCTGAACCGCTCACGACGTGGATATTGTCGTGCAGGAAGACGAAACTCCATATCCTGTCCTCGTGTCCTTCAAACGTGTGCTTCAGAATTAGTTCTTCCCACTGCACTGCGGTTGAAGCTTCCTTGCAGGTTCGTATACTGTTCTCGTCTCCATCAAATCTGTACTTTAAAGGTGGTTCTTCCCATTGTGCTGCGGTTGAAGCTTCCTTGCCGGTTCGCCTTACAACAAATCTAGCAGCCATAGCCCGTTACCGTAATCTGGTGGATTAATCTGACTCTGCTGTGGTGGAGATCACTTCTGGGGATGAACAAGTTGACCAGCACTCACTGGTTGGTCTACTGGTGTCTTGTTTTGGGGGCAAGCTGGCAAGATAAGCGAGCATTTATGTCCAGTATGCAGCATGTATGGATTCTACGAGGCGGTGCTGATTGTCCATTCACAGGTTCATATCGCAATACAGCATTTTGGCTGGTTTGATAGTTCGCACACCGCGATCCCTATTATCCCATTCACCCATTTTCGGTCATCATAGCATCGTGAATTGTGCCTCGGTGCACACTCGAGGCAATACAGTGACCATTAAGTATCTTAACTTCTCGTGGCTATCTTGGTTTGCTTCAGAGGCCGCATTGTTGTTGGTATGTACTCCGAACTCCAACCGTCTCTCGCTCACTGAAAGTTCCACTCCGCCCAGAACACAACGCAACACCTTGCAGCACTCGCTGATGTCAGGATGAGGTATCATTGCATCTGCGAGTTGACGTAGGTGCGGGTACAACAGACATCGAGGTACGGAAAGGAAATTTGGCACGCCAGGCGAGTACATACTACATTGTGCTTCAGGTGTTTGTGCTGTATATTCATCTGGTATTGGACTGTCTGTTTGCCCTGAATCAGTGCTCGCGAGATAAGACGACCTGGCCTTATCGACTGCATGTATTGTCCCACGGCCTTATTTTCGCCCTAGAACCATACCTGATGTCACCGCGGAACACTGATTGCGCATTTGTCAGTTCTACGATAACTTGAGAGCCTTTTGCAATGGATATCTGGTGTCATTCTTCAATCAGAAGAGAAGCATGGACGTATGCAAATCCTGATGTCCATTGCAACGAGTATGACAGGTACCTTTCTTCCTCTGCTCACTCCATTCAGCCAAATATCATGCTCGTCTTCCCTGTCTGCATGTGTATGCTCATTCGTCTCTCCTAGTTACATCTGAATCAGTACGTCAGCCGTGTCGCCTGGCAAATGATAGGGCACTCAATTTGTAAGCGCCAATGGTCTTCTCCCTCGTGCAATGGTAGCGAGAAATTAATCATACGCATGGGTTCATTTGATTGGCCTTGACAAGGAGTGCGAGTAGGTGGGTGGACGAGTGACTCACAGTGAACTGTGGACAACATGTCAATCGATTGGGTTTCGGGAAGACTCGCGGCTCTTTCGACATGAGATGATAGTATGCTGTCAGCTAAGCTAATGCAATACCATTTGTGTATGTAGGACGGCGCAGAACTAGGTATAAGAGAGTCCTTATACAACGTACATATAAGAAATGAGTTATCGAGCGATAAAGTGTCTCAGCAAATGAACTCATGGCTGATTCTAGTTGGAACGACGACGACAGATAAAGACAAACCCACAGCAGCTTACTCCGATTTCTTCTGGCCCGCTTGTCGAGGCTTGTGCTGACTGTCCTTGAGACACTTGTGCCCCCACTGTAGGTTGGCCTGGTCGCGTTGAACTGTCGGCCACACCGTCATTCGTACGTTGCATGGCTGCAGCCGCTTCCGCGTCAGATTCAGGGGTGATGCCATATCTCTGCAGAGTGATTTCAATACTATGAAAGGGGAGCGATTTCAAGCTACTCACGTCTTCATCGCGGCAAGCAGCAACATCGATGCGAGGTGTGGAAGATCGTGTGGGAAATAAGTTGGAGTTCCAGTGCCAGGGCTGGCGCGGTATTGGTTTGGACGCATTTGCAAATCGAGTGCTGGAATATGGGGAACCACTTATGAGTTTTTTTCCTCGAGCCTGCATTAGTCGTTCCCAGAGGTTTCGATTGTCTTTGCCATCGAGGTTGGGAATGGGAGTGCGATCATCAGGCGGTGGGCTCTGCACGCGGGCGGGGGGATCATCTCGCTGTGTGCCTTGATCTTGTCTGGTATTGAGCGGATCATTTGCGGAACCGCGCTGAAAGCCGTCACATTGAGATGACAGTGTGCGAGAGTCAGAAAAGCACTTACATCGTCAACATTTTCACCTTGTTCACTTTCGTCTCCACCACCCCCTTTCCCTTCTGGCACTGGTTGGTTGAGTTTCATGGTTGTGAGCTCCAGGGACGAGTTTGAGCGAGCACGACGAGCGAAGAAACCACGCTTGGAGCGTTCTTGTGGAACAGGCTTGTCTGCAGGTGGGCGATGTCGAGAGAAAACATTCGAGAAGCGGCGAGGCCAGAACAGGTGGGAGATATGGGAGCCAGGCGATGCTGACGGAAGAGATTGAAGCGAAGACTTCAAGTGCTTGTTGTCAGTACTAGTGCCTTTGCATGAAAAACACGATTTTTACCTGGAAGAAGTTGTTGTATGGATCATCGTGCGCATCGTCAACGTCGCAATCACCCCCCGTGGCATCAGCCTGCAACAGCGCTGTGAGCAAGAAAGACATGCAGTCAAATGTGAAAGTACCGACGTTGAGGCAAGATGATGATGGGGAGTTGGACCGAGATTCCTCCTGTGTGCTTTGTCTGTCACTTTGTTCAAGTAGTGTAGGTGCTGCAAGCTGAGGAGCTTTGTCTTTGATCATCCAGAGAGTGAGTTTCTTGTCGTCTCCGCCATATGCGAGGTATTGTTCATCTTGAGAGAATGATACGCAGAGAAGCCACCCGTGATGCTTCTGGTGGAATGGCTGGCCGAGTGGCTGGTAGGATTCTGTATCCCATAGCTGTGCAACACTGTTGTTGCCCACACATGCTAGTACATTGTTTTTGGGTGAAAGTGCGACCGAATACAAGAGATTGTTGTGCTTCAAGAGATAGAGCAGTGCGCCTGTTTTGCTGTGGAAAACGCGTGCGAATTCGTCAGATGCGGAATAGAGTTTAGTGCTGTCGGACGACCACACCACCGACGTTACAATGTCCCCCAGGCCATTGATGGGGCGTACGACAAGTTCGCCGGTCATCGTGTCCCAGATGCAGATGCTATTGTGCCCGCCTGATGCAATTCTCTCACCCGAAGGTGAATATGCAAGAGCATATACACTTCTCTGCTTCGTGTTGATCGGGCCCACCTCCACTTCTCCACTTTCTGCGGTGCGAATCAGAATTATTCCATCATCGGACCCGCTGACAATTTGACTTCCGCTGGGAGACCACGAGAGCGACCACACCGCCTTGCTATGACCCCCCCACACGCCTGGAATCATCTCCCCCTCGGTGTTCCACCGCTGCACGCTTCCATTACCCCTCCCGCACGCAATTGTCTTCCCGTCCGGTGAAAGTGCCAGTGCAAGTATCCTTCCCCCCTCCCCTTTCCATGGTTTGCCGATAACAAGTCCCGTGTCACAGTTCCACTTCCTCATCGTGCCGTCCTCTGAACCACTCACGATGTGGACGTTGTCGTGCAGGAAGACGAATTCTCGAATACCCTTCCTGTGTCCTTCAAATTCATGCTTCAGACTTGGTTCGGTTGAAGCCTCCTTGCGGGTCCGCCTTGCAAAGAATCTAGCAGCCATAGCTCGTTACTGTAATCTGGTGGAACAATCTGACTCTGCCGCGAGTGGTGATCAATGATGGGGACGAACAAATTGACTGGCACTCACTGGTTTATCTACTGGTCTGTTGGTCGGGGATAAGGAGGCAAGGCAGGCGAGTTTGTGTGTCCTGCATGCAGTATGCATGGATTCCACGAGGCAGTGCTAATCGTCCATTCACAGGTTCATGTCGCAATCCAGCATTTCGGCCAGTTTGATGTTCGCAAACCACGATCTCTATTATCCCATTCACCCATTTCAAATCATCATAGCATCGTGAATCGTGCTTCGGTGCACACTCGAGGCAATACCGTGACCATTAAGTAACATAACCTTTCGTGGCTATCCTGGTTTGATTCAGAGCCTGCATTGCTGTTGACATACTCCAAACTGTAACCGTCTCTCGCTCATTGAAAGCTCCACTCTGCCCAGAACACAATGCAACACCTTGCAGCACTGGCTGGCGTCAGGATGAGCTATCATAGCATACGCGAGACGACATAGGTGCGGGGACGAGAGACATCGGGGCGCGCAAGGAACTTTGGAACCCCAGGTGAGGACATCTGGTATTGACCCGTGTCTTCACCGCTCGCGAGAGAAGACGACTTGACTGCATGTATTGTCCCACAACCTCATTAATGTTCACGTCATTCCGCAGGTACCTAGAATGGTGTCGCTTGCGCTCCGGGAGAGGAAGTCTTCATGCTTGGACGAATATCCCCCGACCCCCATAGCGAAATAGATGTTGTACTAGTTAAAATGGAACCAAGATAACGTCTGGTGTACTGCTCTGTCTCTGACGTGGTTCGCGACCAATTAATGGGGCGAATGACCAGCACTCATTGGATGGTCTGCCCGTCTGATGGTAAGATAGCAGGTGGGCGAATTTTTATATGTAGGCATGGACGCTGTCATGAGGCGACACTAATCCTCAATTGACAGGTTCCTGTGGCGGGACATACAGCATTTCGGGTAGTCGGGCCGTAAACCGTGATGAGCAGTACCAGGATAATTTGGCTTCATTGCATGAGGTTCACAGTCAAGCTTCTGGGATATTGTGTCGAGCATAGGACGAATTAATGGCACACATCAAAGAGAGAGGACACAAGCTGCGAGCATCGATGTCTGTATATTCTGTGCTGCTTTATTTGGCAAAACCCTTAGATTCAAACAACGATGCCTCCGGGAGTTGTGTTGTCGTGCCGTAGACAAGACAAGTCCTCAGGCAGGCCTCAAGAGTTAATTGCAAATGATCATCATCAGCAGTGTAGTATGTCACAATAGTCATGCGATGTAGTACAATTGTCAACATCCTCCATCTCCACGCATCCAAATACTTGCGTTGTATTTCGCCGCGAAGACCTGGAATGGGGCCCACAAACTCGTGCGCGAAATAGTGCTTGCCGTGATCATGCTGATTTAAGGATCATCGGACACCCAGCCACTATGACCCGTCCAGATACCGTTGATCATCTCTCCGCTGGGATTCCACCGCTGAATGTTTCCGTCCTCCCTCCCACACGCAATCGTCTTGCCGTTCGGTGAAAGAGCCAGTGCCCGTATTCTTCCACCATTCCCTATCCATGGTTCCCCGACAACAAGTCCTGTGTCGCAGTTCCACTTCCGCATCATGCCGTCCAACGAAGCACTCACGATGTGAACGTTATCGTGCGAGAAGACGAGATGCTTAATGATGTCCTCATGGCCCTCAAATATGTGCTTCGGAATTGGTTCTTCTCATTGCGTTAGGGTTGAAGCTTCCTCGGGGGACCGCCTTGCAAATAATCCAGCCATACCTCGTTATTGTAAGTGTAGCAATCTGACGTTCGTGAGCTATTGTTGGGGCAACAGTTCACCAGCACTCACCACGTTATCTGCTGGTCTCTCGCCTGGTGGCAAGCTTGCTAGGCGGGCGAGCGTTCATGTGTCAAACGTATGGACTCACGAGGCGGTGCTAATCCACGATTGACAGGTTCCTGTGGCGGCGCTGTGGTACATAATACTTACAGCATTTCGGCTGTCCGTAAGTCATGACGAATCCAGTATCAGGATGATCTGGCTTCATTGCATGAGGTTCGCAGTCAAACTTCTTGGATATTTTATAGAGCAAAGGACAAATGGCATAGCATCGAAGAGAGAGAGGACACAAGTCTCGAAGATCATCCGAGTCTGATGTTTGATGCAAAAGCTGTGCTGCTTTATTTGGCAAAACACTTGGATCCAAACAAACTTGGGTTATTTGTTGTCGTGTACCACCAGCACTCGAGTGATAAGTACTCAGGCGGGCCTCAAGAGTCGAGTGAATTTCAAATGATTATGATTAGCAGGCTAGTATGTCACAGCAGTCATGCTATGTAGTTGCAGTCGGTCCCGCTACACGTGCTTGTGATACTCGATTCACAAACTCATGTGACAAACAAGTATACCGCCAGCTGCTTATAATTTTGGCGCATTATTCCATCCTAGTCTCAGCACTGCGGGGTGAGTTGCAATAATTCCTGTCGTTTGGATTGTCAGTACATCAGTAATCGCTCCGTTGTTCCCCATGGTTTTGTGCAGGAGCAGCCCGGAGACGCCAGTGATCTTTCATATGACAATGCTGGTCCACGCAGGAAACGTTCAACACAACACGAGGAAGTGCCACCTGGCAGCAAGGCAATCGTCTGGCCTGGCCTCTTGAGGTTGACACAAATTACCTTGTATACATCACAGCCTGTCCCGCCACGCTGATCTCGAATATTTCAGGTGTCTAGCTATGGGGCTGGGGGTCGTGCATTGTGTTTTGGTTGTGGGACCACCAGCCAATCCTTGGTTTCAGTGTCTTTGCGCTGTTCAGACTCGTAGGCGGACCAAAGCAGTTGTAATTGTTATCAATGTCAACTTTAGTAGCTTTTCGAGGATCATTTACACTCTTCTTGCAGTCACTCTCAGGTGAATTTTAAGCTTCAGCTCCCGCTTGCGACATTGAGGTTTATCGATTGCCTCGGGACCAATGAAGCACGGTACAATATGTGTATAAATCAAGCATCAATCACGAGGTCATGATCGTCAGCGACAAGACGAACATGCGGTGGGGTTCATGTACGAGTGAACCACGGACAACCCTGGACAACATGTCAATCGATTGTGTGACGTGATGATTCGCAGCTCTTTCAAAATGAGATGATAGCATTCAGTCTGCCAGGCAAATATAATATTGCTCGTGTACATAGGATGGCGCAGAGCTGAGCGTATATAAAAGTTATCGAGTGATAGAGTGTTTCAGTAAATGGACTCATGACTGATTCTAGTCGGGACGACGACGACAGATAAAGACAAACCCACAGCAACTTACTCCGATTTCTTCTGGCCCGCTTGTCGAGGCTTGTGTTTGCGTAGGTCGTCCTGGAGACACTTGTACACCTACTGCAGGTCGACCTGGTTGCGTTGAAATGTCGGCCACGTCGTCGTTCGTACGTTGCATGGCTGCAGCCGCTTCCGCGTCAGATTCAGGGGTGATGCCATATCTCTGCAGAGTGATTTCAATAATATGAGATGGGAGCGATTTCAAGCTACACACGTCTTCATCGCGGCAAGCAGCAACATTGACGCGAGGTGTGGAAGATCGCACGGGAAATATGCTGGAATTCCAGTGCCAGGGCTGGCGCGGTGTTGGATTGGGCGCATTTGCAGGTCGAGTGCTGGAATATAGGGAATCAGTTGTGAGCTTTTTTCCTCGAGCCTGCATCAGCCGTTCCCAGAGGTTTCGATTATCTTTGCTATCGAGGTTGGCGGTGGGAGTGCGATCACCAGACGGTGGGCCTTGCGTGTCGGCAGGAGGATCATCATGCTGTTTGCATTTATCCTGTCTGGCGCCGAGCGCATCATTCCCAGAACCACACTGACAGCCGTTGTGTTGAGAGGACAGTGTGCGAGAGTCGAAACAGCACTTACATCATCGATATTGTCACCTTGTTCGCCTTCGCCTTCTCCCACTGTCGCTTCTGGCACTGGTTGGTTGCGTTTCATGGTTGCGAGCTCTTGAGATGAGTCTGAGCGAATGCGACGACCGAAGAAACCACGTTTGAAGCGTTCTTGTGGCACGGGCTCGTCCGCTGGTGAGCGATGTCGAGAGAAGACATTCAACAGGCGGCGAGGCGAAAATCGGTGTGGGAGATGGGAACCAGGGGATTGTGATGGAAGAGATTGCTGCGAAGACTGCAAGTACTCGCCGTCAGTGCTATTGCCCTTGCATGAGAAACACGAGTTTTACTTGGAAGAAGTTGTTGTATGGATCATGGTGGACCTCCTCAACGAAGCCATTACCCCCCGTAGCATCAGCCTGCAACAACACTGAGCAAACAACCCAGGCAGTCAAACGTGAAAGAACTGACATCGAGGCATAATGATGATGGGAAGTTAGTAGACCGCGTTTCCTCCTGTGTGCTCTGTCTATCACTTTGTTGAAGTAGTGTGGGCACTGCAAGCGGAGGAGCTATGTCTTTGATCATCCAGAGAGTGAGCTTCCCGTCGTATCCGCCATATGCGAGGTATTTTTCATCTTGGGAGAATGATACACAGGAAAGCCATCCATGATGCTCCTGGCAGAATGGCTGGCCAAGTGGTTTGTGGAACTCTGTGTCCCATAGCTGTGCAACACCGTTGTCGCCTACACATGCTAGTACATTGTTTTTGGGTGAAAGTGCGACGGACCATGTGACTAAATTGTTGTGCTTGATGGAATAGAGTAGTGCACCTGAGTTGCTGTCGAAAACACGTGCGAAGTGGTCGGATGCGGAATAGAGTTTAGTGTTGTCAAATGACCACACCACTGACGTCACTTCATAGTAACCCAGGCCTTTGATGGGGCCGACGACGAGCTCGCCGGTCTTTGTGTCCCAAATGCAGATGTTATTGTGCCCGCCTGATGCAATTCTCTCACCCGAAGGTGAATATGCAAGAGCACGCACCCAGCCATGTTCCGTCTTGATCGGGCCGACCTCTACTTCTCCATTTTCTGCGTTGCGAATCAGAATTGTTCCATCATAGGACCCGCTGGCAATTTGACTTCCACTGGAAGACCATGAGAGTGACTGCACCTCCCTCTTATGACCCGTCCACACGCTGATCATCTCCCCATCTGTGTTCCAGCGTTGAACGCTTCCATCTTTTCTCCCGCACCCAATCATCTTCCCGTCTGGTGAAAGCGCCAGTGCGTTTATCCCTCCCCCCTCCCCTTTCCATGGTTCCCCGACAACAAGTCCCGTGTCGCAGTTCCATTTGCGCATCGTGCCGTCCTCTGAACCACTTACAATGTGGACGTTGTCGTGCAGGAAGACGAAACTCCACATACGGTCCTCGTGTCCATCAAATCTGTACTTCAGAATTGGTTCTTTCCATTGCGCTGCAGTTGAAGCTTCCCATTGCGCTGCGGTTAAAGCTTCCAATTGCGCTGCGGTTGGAACTTCCTTGCGGGTTCGCCTTACAAAGAATCTAGTAGCCATAGCTCGTCACCGTAATCAGGTGAATCAAACTGACTTTCGTGAGCAATTATTGGGGCAACAGTTCACCAGCACTCACCACGTTATCTGCTGGTCCCTCGCTAGGTGGGCGAGCGCTCCATGTGTTAGACGTATGAATTCACGGGCGGTGCTAATCCTCAATTGGTGGGTTCCTGTGGGGGCGCTGCGGTCCATAATACTTACATCATTTTGGCTGTCCGTAAGCCACGACAAATTTAGTATCAGGATAAGTTGGCTTCATTGCACGAGTTTCGGGGTCAAGCTTCTTGGATATTTCATAGACAAATGGCATAGCACCGAAGAGAGAGATGACCCAAGCCTCGAACATCCTTGATGTTTGATGCAAAAGCGGTGCTGCTTTATTTGGTAAAACCCTTGGATTACCAGCGCTCGAGTGACAAATACTGCGGCCCTCAAGAGTCGAGTGAATTTCAAATGATTATGATTAGCAGGCTAGTATGTCACAACAGTCATGCTATGTAGTACAATTATCAACATGCCAATGCGATCTCCCAAAAGTCAACTCACCCCGACCTCGTACTCCTCACGCACTATCAACCAACGCCGGATCAAAATAGACCCTGCGCACCCACCTCCTCCGCCTTGTCATGCCCGAAGCCTTCCACGCCTCAAGAGGTATCCGACGCGGATCTGCCCATACGTCATTCGTGTACACCCAGCCGTCTGGTTATCGATTATAATGAGAATGAGCGTGTAATAGATATAGCACTGTGTGAACTTACTGTCATCTGCTCCACAGACAGGATCACCACTCCCAGTAGCAGAACAAGAACTGGGACCAGAAGCAGTAGAGATCCAGCTTCCCAGTGCGTCTGGTCTCCACCCCTCTGTCTCTACGAATGCCCAGCCTGGTGCGAGCGAGAACGTGAGGTTGCTGCTGGGGTCGCAGGGAGTTAGTAATAATTTCAGAATGTGTCATAAACACCAGTCCAATAAATAAAAACACGCACCTCACTTCGCCGCCCACTCCACTCCACCCATCCCTCGCCCTCGTCCACGGTGCGCGATCCGCAGGCCTTAGGTGGGATTTGCTCCACGTTCCAGTTCCTGCACCAAGCAACGCGTTTCCAGACCCATCCCCAACGTCAAACCCCGAACCCACAGCATCAAGATCATCCTGCGTGCCGAACGAAGAGGACAAAGAAGGCCCCGAAGCCCACCTCTCGTTTTCCCACAACTCCACCTCCTGCATCTCAGCGCCCCAATGTTTGTCGTCGAGCTTATCGTCATCGATCCAACGGCGGAGTTTGATCTTCAGGGAGGCGTATTTGGAAGTCGTTATTCCTGTCAACGTAGTACTCGCGTTACCTCCCTTTACGATGCCCCCGTTTACTGCAGCTTTCAAAAGTGGTAGGACTCGCGCTTGCGCGAACGGATGTGTCCATATAAATGGTGATACCCCCAAGACCAGGAATAACAGGCGAAGTGGGATTAGAGGTAGGACCGGCAGTAAAAGAAGGAAAGAGAGGAGAGTAAGCGTTAGGACAAGAGAGGTATGAGTGGATCGGTGGATGAGGTGCGGAGTAAGTAGTGAGAGGATGTCATAGGCATCAGAGCTGAGACGGTGGGTTAGAAAATGAACGCAGAAACGAATGTTTGAGACTTACAACGCGCCCATAAGATTTTGAATGGCTTGAAGGTTCGCTTGCCAGTCAACGCTACCCTCCGAGGGTGGGGGCGCAATTGGAACCTGTGGGTTCTTCGTTGATATTGGCTCGGATGGTGAAGGGCTAGGATACGTAGACAACATTATAGCTGCTATTATAGCATGTGGTACAAGGAGAACCATGCGAGGAAAGTAACCTGCAAACGCGTATAAGACTCGACATCACAACAAATGAGGAAAAGACGCACACAAGAACGCGTAACTAGCAATCCAGACGCCAGTGTACTTCCACCCGCATCTCCACATGAGCACCTCCTCCACTCGATCCTGCAACCAAAACACGGGTCCTACTCTAGCTACGAACCTCCTAAAATTGACGGTAGTAATAGGAATGCTGAGCGGGTCTCTCGTACTGAGCAGAGCCGTGCCGGACTTGCGAGGGCTAGCGGACGTAGGGATAGAAGCTGGGAAAGATGTGCTAAGGAGAAGGGTAGACAGTGACTTTGTCGGGCTGAAGGTGGTGCTGGCCGCAGCCGCAGCTGCTGGACCGGACGAGCATGATGGCAACGATGTACTGATTTTGGTGAACGGGCGTACGGGGTCGGAGGCTGGAGATGATTGCAGACGAATAACGTCTGGAGGAATTTCCACATAATCGAACGTTGACATTGTGGATGCAATCGAGTTTTGGCGCGGACGCTAGTGAACACGAAGACCTACAAATAGTGCAATGACGTGGTTTGAGAAATGATTGACGCCCGCAACAAGGCCCCCATTTACATAATAATTGTCCAGTGAATCTCAAGGATCAGCTGAGCATCGCACACTTTGGACGTAGACTCACCCCGGCAGTGACCTGAGATGAGAGGTGAGGACACGACGACTTTTCCGGGCAGGTCTCCATAACCTGCGCGCTGCATCTGAAAATTTCAGCAACGACGACTAGACGACTGACAGTGAAATTTATAGTGGACCTATAAATATAGTGACTATGCAAATTTCTACCCATGCTCAAGTGAGTATCATACAATATTGAACCAGCATGTTCACGCATGAAAATGTTATTTGCCATTAACACCAGTACTTTTGTTGCGCAGATCCGCAGTGACAAGGGTGCCATCGGTGGATGATTAATGATCGTCGTTGAAGGCATTGAGATCCAGGTCCAGGAATAATCGACAAGATCTGCGCAAAGTTTGAACAAGCTAATAGAAATATCAATATTCGCATTAACAAGTACATGTTAGATATACATAAAAAGCTTCCAATAATCAGTACAATATCATATACACCACCATTACGACATGCCCTCAGGCGGCCTGACATGCAAAATCACTCGAGGCAGCTTCTTAGCAGTGAGAGGGCTCACAGCCTCACTCTCGGACGTGGATGGGGAAGTTGACGAAATACTGGACACAGACACCGGTGTCTGCGTGCCCTTGCCAGGCTGACAAACCACCTCAGGTGTGCTGCTGTTTCTCGGAACCTTCTTGCGCTCGCGTAGGGTCCTCGATGTCGGTGGGACCCAGTTCCGCGAAGGTTGTGGTGGGGTTCGGTAGACGTCGAGATGGGAGAGAAGCTCTGAGGTACGTGTAAGCCACGACTCGGGGTCGGCGGTTGCCAGCGACGGGCGCCCGGATTTACGGGCCTTTGTGGCTTTCTCGAGCTACAAAAATTCTTGAGTACAGTACAAGGACTCGTTGTAAGCTGAAATACCTTGATGAGGTTTTCCAAGTCCCACCACTTCTTATCCACTCGCACTGTCTCCCCAACGAGTCCACATATGTGTGCCATCGCCCCGCTGCTTAACGCACGATCGCTGTACCCGCCTTCCAGCACGCTCACGACGCGTCCACGAGCATAGACATCGGAAAAAGCACACGTGTCTCGAGCAAATCGGTGATAGAAACCCGTAGGGACCTTTCGATTATGACGAGACATGCTTGGATACTCGTGTTCACATGCATCGAATCCACAACTGTTTTCACTGTCTAACGTGGGGGTTTGGACACGAGATATAATGGACGCACCTGATGAACACCATTACATCATCTCCTGGTCCGCCAGTACTGTCAAGGAACTGCGATGCTCTCTTCAGTAGCACCGAATATTGTTCTTTGTAGAGGACGTCCCAAAAGTATGTTTCGGAGCTGTAAGTCTGCAGATGTATATTCTCAATGTGTTGACCATGTGGTCCGTGTATTGATGTTGACGCGGCTTGAACAAAGGACGCTTTGCCGTCCTACAATACGCTGCTGAATCACTGGCAACGAGCGAATAACACAAGTGTTCCTTACCTCGCATGGGAAAGAGAGGACATCGTGGATTGAGCCATAAAATATCTGCGGACCAGGAGTTGCAGGAAGTGCGTTGTGTTCCGTAGGCGACTGTTCAGATTCGAGGGTCTGTCGGTAGGTCTCTTCATTTATTTGCCACACTATTGACTGCGTGCCGTTCCCTAATAGAAGATTTAGGCAGGATATCCCCGACGCACGACCGTGGACTTGCCATGATGCAAATCAATATCTAATATAACAACACGTTGAATCCCATGCTTGAGGTGTGCTACCAAGTACATGAGCAAATTGGCATTCACGGAGGTAAGAAAGCTTACCGTGAGCTGCACCAATCGCTACATTGTTTACAAAACAGAATCCAGAAGGGGTATCTTCACCGCAATGATGGCCTGGCGGTCTAACTACTACAAATGCTCGTTGAGGGTCGGTGGCTACATCAGAAGGATTTACACGAGTAGACGCGATGACGGCGTCCACTGCTTGGCACACGGCACCAATAGCGCCTTGGATAGCATCAATTGAGGAGGGACATACTGCAAGCATGCGGAACATCAGCCTCATAGCCGAAATCCCCCAGAGATATACGTACGATACAGGTCGAGGGGCGGCATCCCATCCGGCATTTCAGACCCCTTCTTTGTAATATTATCTTCACTATCCCGAGCCCATGCCTTCAAGTTCTGGAGATACACATCCCCATCTATATCTCCATGAACATATTTCACCGCAGCGTTATCCAATAGATCAACAGTAGCCGAACTTCTTGTGACAGAAATACTTCGGGCTCGAATGAGCCCACCATCGGTTGTGGCTATATCCATCTTTCCGAGGGCAGCAACCAGCTCATCCTCCACTGAGATCTTTACATCTGAGGGTTTCGGAGCACATTCGGCCTCTTCGATACGCGCTATAGCAGCAGCGAGCCCAATCTTGACGGCGCGTAAACGTTCGGGTCGCTCCACGACATTCGAGGTATCTCGTGACCGGATGAAGCGGTGCTTCAGACAGTCATCTTGGAGGTATATCTTGACGTGTGTTGCAGTTTTTGATGAGAATGAGAGGGCCACTGACTCGGCTGGGGCTTGGGCCGAAGGTAGTGGAGCGCCGATCCCTAGTGGGTCAACTTCGGACCCAGCTTCTATCTTGATGGTTGAATCGGCTGCTTGTGTGCTCATGTTTTTCATGACTGTAAAGTCTTCTGAGATCCTGCACATGTATGCGAAAGAGACAGGAGAATGTGTACTTACACTAGATGATCATGATAGTACGTGAAGCGCGTTATTTACTTTTGTTTACAGCACCTTTGACGTTTTCTTCCTTACCCCAAAGACCAGTGTTGATCTCCCTTTGTCAACCTTGATGGAAGGAAGACAGTCGTTCCATCTTTTTCAAGGGCCAGTGGGCTGGCAGCCTCAATGATAGCGGATTCTCGAGCCAAGCAAATTTGTGAACCACAGTCCACGGATGCCGAACTTGCTAGGTCGCCGTCGGGCCACTTTTGCAGGTGATCAGCTCTACTTCGGAACCGGAAGGGTGTTTGTTCAAACTTCAGCCTGCGCCAGCTCGAGGGTTGCGTACTCTGGGGTTTTGATCCTGAATACACGGTCCTTCCTGATTCAACCCCTCAGTATAATACCGATCGGCGAGCGCTGAGCAAGTTTGTCCCTACCTCGAATGAATGTTACTTTACTTTCATTTCCGGGCCGGGCTCTGTTGCAAGAGCTTCGCTCAGTTCTTCTAAGTTCTCAGGCTACGATGGCAACAGTCAAATGTCAAAATATCCCATATTTCTCATGAACACCCAATTTTCTGGCCCACAGGTCACACAAGCGTCTTGGTAGCGTCCGAAGATCACGCTGCCAGGTTGACCGATGATTCGCTACTCCTGCAGAAAATTCGACCCTGCACAAAGACGAGGCGCGTAGCACCCTACCGACCTTTGACTATTCACACGTCGGGAAATCTTCACCACGTCCCTGCTCACATTTCCTTCTCACATTGAATTATTCAAAAGCAACCTATGGATAGGACAGCGAGCAATTACGGAAGTATCTCCTTGGCGAGACTAGACCCCAAGTCTATGTGGCCAAATCTGTTCTCTTTTTTGGATTCTGATTCCAGACAACGACGAGCAGATTCCGCCGTGGCATCGGCAAGCTACGGCTTACTACCGATTTCATGAAGACGACATGTCAGTGACAACACACCTTCCTTACGTTGAGGTAGTCAGCAGCTGTATTCTCCGCGGCCGCCCTTTCACTATCGCCTTGGACGAGGAACAGGTGGCGCTGTTAGAGCAGCCTGTGAGTGTATTCCCACCTGTCGAGTTAATGAAGTTCATCACATCTCTGAGTAGGATGATCTTGAGGGTGCAAGGGTCGAGATAATCGGCCCACAGTCCACATCGTCATCATTGATGCACAATATCATGTCTTAGTATGATGACATTGTGTTTACGAGACGATTCAGAAGTCAGAGACAACATACGATGGCTAATCTTTCATACAAGCATTTTTATCACCTTCGCGTTTTTGATTTCGAATCCGTCATATACAATTGTCTGTCTTTGTCAGTTGAGAATAAACCTATATTGACATACTCAAAATTTGCAAGTCGAAGCACGTCGAAGCATATTGCCACAAGGATATATTGTACGACCAGACCAAGATCTGCATGGCTCCATTCACCGACACATCTGAAGATGCTTCAATATTAATGCCTCGGTGTTGGCCTTTGTGTTCTGCTGGATTTCGACGACTCTCTTTGCTGGTGTGAATCGTCGGAAGTCGCTCATCATCTGATCAGCGGCTTGCATAGTCAGAGGTACTTGCACTGTACTCGTTCAGACTCGCTCAAGGCATAATCAATTGCAATGATATCGTATACCCCATCTTCATAATGCCAGTTCGATGACGAATGACGGACCAAGGACCAAAGGTTGTCCACGACATCTGATGTGGTGATGTCGAAACAGTGCAAGACAGCGTGTAGTGAAGGGTAGATGATTGATTTTCATTGCAGGACTCACATTAAGATTGGTCCTCCGCTGGCAAAACCCCAGGTTCTTCCAACCCTGAAACATCTCTTTTCTGTTCCTCATCTTCGATAGCCATCATATCAACCGGTGCATCATCCTCCCCTTCATCTTCTCCCTCTCCTTCTCCTCCACCTTCTCCTTCACCATCACCTTCATTCTCTTCATCTTCTTCGTCTTCCCCCTCGCCTGGCTCACCCATTTCATCATCAACTTCTGGTTCGACCCTAGCGCTGTGCATGTCTGATTGGGATGCGGAGGATGCTACTGCTGCCCGTGGGGCAAACGTGAATGGTGGTGGCAGATTTGTCGCCTTTTCCTTCCCCTTTGATTTGAGACAACTGGTGTGGATTCACTTTCTTTGGCCTTGCCCTTGTGCGAGGAACTTGTGGTTCCAGATTTACGACTCTTATCTCCTTTTGTATTGTCTCTATAAACTGCGCTTGCTCAGCACAACTCGGAAACGAGAGTGTGAGGTCTTACTTTGGAGTTCATTCTGTAGATTCTCGACGAGATCTCCAAACTCGATCATCTCCAGAGCTTTGAGCACATCGGACGCGGAGATACTTTTGTGCTGTTTGGACATAGCCACGTCATGAGCTCTGAGGATATATATCAGAAGACATTGCATAAAACCAGCGGTAACACATACGTCGCCACTAATGCAGATGTCAGCGATTCAGTAGAACATGAATACAAGACGTCTTCGCGTACCAAGGTAGTTGATGAATACTGTCGACCCCTTCACCAAAGACAGCACTGTCTCTTTCTGTAGTTTCGCATTGTCTGGCATCTGAAGAAACGATCAGTGTGAAACGTTTCGCTACACATGATGTACGCCTTACTGCTGATTTTGCTATCTTCGTAACAAGACTCTTGGGAAGCTCGAAGTTTTCGATACCCTCTGAGACTAGGTCTTGCTGAGCCTGAGCAGAAATCGGTCCACCACCAGCATCTTTACGAGGCATTGCTTCGTACTAGTAATGGTCGTAGTTGCTGTTGTGAAAGCGTTGTGCAGCCTGACCCACGTATGGCAACTTGGATGACGCACTGCCACAACTTGGTCTGTAAGACTGGAACGGTGATGTCCAAGTTATGTCGAAAAAATATTCTACTCGTACGCGGCTTAGTCTAGTGCAGACATTAATGAGCCCTGCCCGCTGCGGTGTTACTGACTCGTATGATGAAAATTTTACAGAGTCCTACAGTGTGTTCCTTGCCTCAGTCACGGTGACATCTCTCTGGTACATACTCCTACATAACGTTCGGATATGCACTTCGATGGGATCACATTGGGACCGAAGGAGATCACTGAAGAACAAGAAGTTGGGCTTCCTGCGTGATTGCATGTGTCTGTCTTTTTTTTTTTCGCATGTTCATGAGAAATTCTCCATGATGAGACTGGGCGCTGCCAAGTCTGCGTCCGAATGCTCCTCGTTTTTCTGGATCCAGATTCAAGACAGTAGCGAGTAGATTTCGTCACTCTGGAAGGCGTTCATGATACTTGATGGTTGCCTGTTCACAAACGGTGTGTCCTTACGCTCGTCGGGCAAAATTTGGGCAAACGGAAATGTAAAGTCAGATCTTGATTGACTTTACATTTCCGTTTGCCCAAATTCTGCTGAGTTAACAGAAGTCTCCCCCATTAGGCAAGCTAGAATTATGTAAATGGCAAACGGAGTTAAGATGTGTATTGTGGCCGGTATCAGGCGGTATCATATAGGATATCATTGGGCCAACGGATATGAATTATCTGATATGGATTCACGTAGCATTGAGGCATCGTCACTTCTTCCCAACGCCATTCTGTACTCTATTGAAGTGTCTCCTCAACCTATTGCATTGTGCCAACGCAACGTACCAACGTGAAAACGTTAACCCAATATCCGTACATAACGTTCACATGCTCTTGATAGTTGCCCGCTTGCGTGGGGATTAAATATCCACGCTGGTGAACACGCCGGCGGTCCTTGTCCAGTCATCCTTGAGTCTACTGATATGAGTGTTTCCTACTAGTCTCTTTCTTCAAGGCTGCATCGAATAGCTAGTCCCACTCAATACCAAAAGGCGGTCCTTTGGCGTCAATGTCGCTTACCACAGTCGACCAAGCCCGAGGTGAAGAGCAAAGGTACGAATGTCAGTTCTGAGCATCTGTCACAGACCTGCTTATTCTGTTGGTATCAGACCATTTAGAGACCTCACCCAGCATATTCATAAGCAATCCAACCATCCAATTGCTCACGGAGGCTTCGGAGATATTTGGAAATGCTTCTTAGTTTTGCCTACACGGTTCACTGAAGAGGTCTGCCGACGTGATTTGCGATGTATAGTGGGCCCTAAGTCACTAACCCTGCAGAAAACTTCCACAGAATGTGGCGGTCAAAGCCATCAGATCTTACTTCTTTGATGAAAATGATAGACTCAAGAAAGATAAGGTGAGTTTCACATCTAAGGAAACCCAAACATCATGTCAATTTCGTCAGAGGTTGCGTCGGGAATTAATTATATGGCAAAAACTTATCCACGACAACATACTCCCATTATATGGGGTTGCCCTCGGATTCGGTCCGTTTACTGCCATGGTGTCTCCATGGGCAAAGAATGGATCCTTGACCGCGTATCTTGAGTCTCATCGAGACCTTCTGATACCCGATCGATTCAAACTCGTGAGTTTATGATCAATCTGTCCAAATCTGATTGAGACGATTCTGCCGCTAGCTGTCTGATATCGCAAATGGTCTACATTATCGTCTGTATCTGTCCGGCATATCGATAGTCCGTCTGCTAACCATATTGAACGCTCTCTTAGTTCATTCAAACCAAGTTGTACACGGAGACCTCAGTGGGGTTCGTCGAGACCAGCTCTTCCGACATAAAACACTGACAATCTTCTAGTCCAATGTTCTGGTGATGGAGAATGGCACCGCTTGTCTTTCAGACTTTGGACTTTCTGGTGTGTTGTCCGAATTCTTTGGTTCATCAACTTTCTCCTCTACCATATCTGGCAATATTCGGTGGGGAGCCCCAGAGCTATTCGCTCTACCGGAAAACCAAGACGGCACTTCAACGAATCGCCCGAGTAAAGAAGCTGATATTTATTCATTCGGCAGCATCATGCTGCAGGTGCGCGCAGTCCTTTGCGTAGCTGCTCACTGAAGTATATCTTTGTTTCAGGTTCTCTCTGGGAAGGTCCCTTACTATTACATCAAACAACAGATGCAGATCATTGTAATGGTAGTGGATGGCAAGAAACCCAGACGCCCGGAGGAGCCTCAGATCGCCGAAGAACATTGGAACATGATCAAACACTGCTGGAATGCCTGCAATGTTCGACCAACCAGTGAGGATATTCTGAGATTCGTCGTGGCACAATGAAGTAAGCACTAAATTTGATTGGTCGAACGCATGACGGTGACTTCAGTGGGACTTCAGAACGCTCGTGAGCAACTTGGCACGCTGATCAAATGACACTAGACACGCATAGCTGCTTACTAAATATTTCTCCAGGTCTCCTAAGTACACATCCTACGTACTACTAGTAGGGTGATTTCTCAGATCTGCAGAATTTGTTTGAAAATTTCTGATAGGGATTGAAAGAATGACACCTGCTGGCACCCTCGTAGCCCCATTCAACATCACATGAATGACATTCAACCAGCTCGGAAGTGCCTTGAAAAACCTTCCGTCCCAAGGCAGCGCTCTTCCGTTGTCGATCGGTTGCACGCCCTGGTAAGCACTGGTGAGTAAGGCTATGTAAAACGTTCAATCCCACGGAAGCAATTCGCCTGACTCTCACAAGCGCGCTCTACCTGAGCACCACCTGCACTCCACCACTCCCTTTCAGCATGTGCTTGGCAGTCAGCTGTCTGTGCGCTTATCTCCGTGTCTGGGCCCCACTCTTTTTGCAGTTTAGTGAGATTGATCAGCGACGAGACAACATTAATGGTAAATTGGTCTGTCCACCCCCATCGAGCAACCAATACCAGGAGCAACCGATTGTCGGCGGAACAGCTGCATTCGGTCCCTACTTCCGAGCTGGTGGAAAGACGTTCGTTGATACCGAACGCAATCCGTGGTGAGCACCGAAGAAGGAATTATAATACAGATTACCAATCTACAAGTATTGAAAGCGTCCGCAGCGAACCATTTAGAAGTACGAGTCTTCTTCGGCCACACAACTCTAACCAGCGGACTCAGTTGCGTTATCTATATGATCAACGGTTGATACTCTAACGCTCAATTCAACGAACTGCAGTGCGGGGGTATGAAGGCAAGCGGTAAATCTAAGGTTCCTGTTGTGGTTTGAAAAAAATATCATTAATGAGCATGGGTCGTGAATCAGGAATAAAACGACTTGCTAGTATCATATATGGAATGCTTTTTTTTTGCTTCAGAATGTAGTCCTTTGGGATCATTGACCCTATGTTGGACTTTTAACTCGTCATTAGCTTTCTTTCTATGGAACATTTTTGGGGAATTCCTGGGCCACGAGTGATCGTCCCGATAGCTACAACGTTCCTGCTGAGGATGTGACTGGGATTCCCCCCTCCAAATCCCCACCTTCGAATGTCCCTCGTATGGCAATCCAATCAAAAACACGTCAGCGGCGGCATACGCGAGACCGAGTAACGCGTACCCGATAATCTGGGCTACAAGATCTGCGATATATACATTAATTGGTGGTTCCTGCGATACCGCCTATGGTCAAGTGTAACATAGTTGTGTCACCCTTAGAAAAGGTTAGGGCAGAAGCGAAGCATGAGCAGTGCGAACATCTAGGTAAGTGTCGTTGTTACAAACAATATTATAATTGCCCAAGCGGGAATTAAGATCACGAGGGCAGATGATGTTACAACAATGACGACCGAGAACATCAGAACGACACGTCCTTGACAGGTTGTCATAGTAGCCAGCTGGATGTTGGATCGATGACAAGAAAATCGACACATACCGTAGATATAGGGGCTGTTCTTGAAGATCTACGATCTTCTTTCACTGTGGGTAGTGATTCCAATGAAAATCATTGGAAAAAGCCCTGATGCTGAAATTTTCACCGGAACTTCTACTGAAATGGCAGGTAGTTAATTTCATTGGAGTGCTGAATCCAATTCAGCGCCACTTTCAGCACTATTTTCCAATGAATCTGAATCAGCACCAACTTCAGCACCTTTTCCCAATGAATGTCGTAAATAGCGTACAACAATGACATTTTTTCTAATAATTGTTTGGCAGAAAAAGGATGGTGTATATTAGAATTGTAATTGAAGTTATGGAAGATGCCATGGCTTAGTGGTAGTGATGCTGTGTACTTTGGGCTCAACAAGCCTAAGGTCATGGGTTCAATTACTGCCACTGGCAAATTATAAATCATTGGGTAATGTCATGATGCATCACATGACGTGATGTGTAGTTTGTCATAATAGTTGCTAACATTTCTTTTTTGAGCAAGAATTTCAGCACATTATTTCAGAGTAAATTTCACTGAAATTTCAGAGTAAAATTCGGAACTTTCAGCACCTCGGTTTCAGTGCATTATGCTATGATTCTAACTGCATTTCGTGCTGATTTTGCCTAATGATTTTCATTGGAATCTCTATCCACAGTGCTTTAGTATATGTTGTCCGACCTTGGGTCTAGGACTTTGACTCACATCAGGAAATCAACCCGAAACTGATATGACCAGGTAGAGCTGACAAATAAAACCCATTATGATACTATCAGATTTAGAATTACACGTTATTATCTTTGTGCAACATGTAGATGAAGGAATATATGGTTATACTAGGAATATATCATTTTGTTAAGCATCCTAAAAGTATGCAACATATGTATGAAACAATATATAGCTATGCTAGGGGCATCTCATTTTGATATGGATCTTATTAGAGCTGACAAATAATACACATTATGATACATCTAGATTTAGAATTATACATTATCAGCCTTGCACGACATGTGGATGAAGGAGTATATGACTATGCTAGGGACATATCATTTTGTTAAGCATCTTATATGTATGTGACATATGTATGCAAGAATACATGACTATGCTAGGGACATATCATTTTGATATGCATCTCATATGTATGCAACATACATATGAAAGAATATATAGCTATGCTAGGGGCATCCCATTTTGATAAGCGTCTTATAAGTATGCAACAAATATATGAAAGAATATATGACTATGCTAGTGACATGTCACTGTGATACGCCGTCCTATAAGTAGAGATCAATGTCTTCTGTACACTGTAATTGGCTGGCTGAAGATGATCAATTTTATAACATGTTGCAACACCTGTTTCATGTTATAAGTATTTGTATTTACCTGCAAAAACTACAACTATGACAATGTATTATAACATGATGCCAGACGCCATCAGAATTGGTGAAGACATCATTTTCATATATGATAATATATTCTACAGCAAAGTAAGATACAAGTAGTTGAAAGATGTATGAGGGCCCAGCCCTCATACATGATGCCATCATGTATGACTCCAACTCCAGCTAGTGATGTTCCAGCCCAGCTTGGCTCAAAAGCCGCAGCTTTGGCCTGGCTTCAGACGGCTTGGGCTTGCAATGAATCTAGGCCAGGCCAAAACTGCCAGTGATGACTGGCTTTTGCTCAGCTCTGGCCCGAGCCACGGCCTGAGTACTGTAAATGTAAAATTGTAAGTATGGTTTAAGATATGAACTTGAAGTACTCACTTGTGCAGTGGGAGGGGAGGTATGATGGGTTGGATTGGCAAAGGATCTTTAGTGCACAGGTATCTGGTAAAGTTGAGTGAGCATCAAGGATTGGATGAGGACTGAGAACTGAATAAATATTGCACAAATATGTGCAGATACCAGCATACATTTTTTGCTACTTCTACAACAGCTGCATCCTCCTACTGAGGGCATCATTGTCTCAATGAATGACATGGTTGCCCGTTTAGTGAGAGACATGGTAAAATGTACGTCTAAAATGTATGTCTTATGTATGGGATATGTATTGAGCATTGGTGACTCGGAGATGACGGGCACATTTGAGGAGCAGTTGGCTAGGGAGAGGCAGATGCAATCTGAGGTGCAATTTAGCATATGATATCATTAGCCAGGCAGTAAAAATGGGGGTCAAGATTGTGACTGACGAGTTATGATCACAAATAAGCCTTGGGCGCTTCAGCTGCACAGCCTATGATACAAGCTGTGAAGTAATCATAACCAGATTGAACTTCTAGTAGATGCAACTCTGAATTGACCTCAACGCTCATTGTATCTTGGTGTCAAAACATTGGGACTTGCTAAGAAACACATCGTTATAGGTGATGATTTTGAGCTTTGTCGGAGATGGAGATGTGCCCAGTAGTTGATTATGTCTTCACCCATCTCTGGAAGGCAGGAGACAGAGTCAGCAATGACACCCCGCCAGAGTTTTAAAGGATACACCGATTAGACCATGGGTGCCATACATCTGCCAGGCGGACAGCAGATGATGACTTGTTTGAGGCTTGCCACAGGTATGGAACTTGAAGAGTGAGAAATGGATAGGAGACAACTAGCGGGATGGAGAAAGCAGAGTGTGGAGCCTAGCATTGTCTCTGTACCTAAAAAAAGTGGCTAGTGAACTTGGAAGTGAGGATGGTGGGGTGAAGTCATCGTAAAATATGTGGGGCATGCAGAGAAAGTGCGGTCTGTCTGCTGAAGTTGAGATGATTGGCGAGTGGTGAGTGGATCCTCCGATCCAGAACTGCATAGCAGTGGGATGTGACTTGTTGAGGAATTCATGTTTTGGCTTGGTAGTGCTGAGGTTCACCAACTCATAGATACACCCATTAATTTAGTTTGATGCCTTGATGTAGGCCAAATAACTCACCAAGTCTCAGTCATACCAAATCCAGGTGAAATGATGAAAGAAACCTTGAGAGGGTCTTTTGTAAGCTTCTTCAGGACAACGACAAATGACTGAGCAGTCTTCAAAATGACAGCCTCCCCTCCACTGTTGATACACTTGATTGAAGTCGAGGGCTCCAATATGATCAGACCTCTTCTCCAAGTCCCGTGTGAGTTTTGCAAGCAAGAAGTTAGGCTGAAGGCAATGTTGATGGACTTCTTGTTGATCAGACGGAGGAAACAAAGTGGGTTGGAGAGGATGGCAGATGTGTGAACATCTTGCATTCCTAAATTGGTCAATATAATTATCTGTTGTATTGATTCTATCAGCTACATTGAATCCCGCTAGAGCAAATGGCTGATGGTCAGCGAGAATCATTACTTCTACATTATCTTCCATGGTGCCCCAAGACGATGTAAGTCATTGATGTTGCGAGTGCGTATATATCTAACAGTCAATTCATTAGCTGTATTGTAGTCTTGAAAAGTAGTTATTGTGTACATTATCATCAGGTATATATACTGATCTGCATGTAGAGCTAGATCATTGTCAAGGGCAGCAGAGAGAAAACGGGAGGCCAGCAGATGTGATGTGAAACAATGGGAGGCTAAAAAATGCCCAGAGAGGCTCCAGGACCTGGTGGGTGAAAGGTGCATCTTGAAATTGAAGGGATGGTGGAGATGCTTGAGGATCTTCAAGTTAAAGGTGCAATGGTGAGATTGTGACAACTCAAATATTCTCAATCCTGCCTGTAGAGTTGTGAGGCTCAGGAGACTGTTAAAATTTGTGTAGGATGACTGCAGAACATGGCACACACCTAGCATGCATCTTCTGTTAATGCTTTACTAGTTCCTTGTATCACTGCACTCAAGACTCAGAATTTGTAGCGACAGTAGGCCCAAACATTGATTCTCACCTGGTCTGATCAGATCAAATGCCCTGTCAAAATTGTCCTCGTCCACATCGCTCATTGCTGGCATAGACTGATTGCAGATCTGTTTGTAGGTTCCAAGGATGAAAAGAAGAAATCTACAGCATGTGTCACGTCTGCATTCATGAGATTCTGAGGCAAATGATAATTGAATTGCTTGCATTATAAGATAAGGAACACCTTACCTCAATTTCTGCTGTTTGTCTGGTTAGTTGACCACATGTTTGTGACAGGTTGGCTTTGATACAAAAAGTTAATCATATATACTTTGTGGCGATGTCGTGAACATTCTGGCTGCAGCCTTGCAGTGACTGTTTTTATGTAGTTTGACTTACCCTTACATTCCTTAGGTTATGTTCGCATTTTTACTGCTTACATAATCATCTCTCTCTTACCTGGACTTTATACCTGTCTTTACCTGGTGGTTACTGGTTTCCAGTTCTTGGTTGCTCCCCATTAGTTTGGGTTATTTAGTAGCATCCCCTGTTGTAGCTTTGTAGTTGTAGCTTCTTCAGCTCACTTCTTAGCTCCTGGAACACATTTCTCCATTTGGTTTGGCAGTGACTTAGTTCCCCTCATTCTTTTCCTCTCTATCTCTTGAGCCAGGATCTGGTCAGAAACCCTTTAGGGTCGAACATGTCTACTCCTTAGATGTAGCAGCTAGACAGAGCAAGACCCAACATATCTGCAGGCCTACTGCAGAGTTGTTTCCCACAGTGACATTGGGAGACCCACTAGTATACACCAGTACCAACCCTATCTGGGGGGCATTTATCCCGGTGTGGGAGAAATCGTAGAAGCGCGCTATAGTGATAGTGTGTCGATCCTGTTAGGTGCGAGAGTAGTAGTCGACCCAAAGGGATAGCTCTGAGAGCAGTTCCTCAAGTAAGAGCGAAGGGACAAGTGCAGCTGGGTATTATGATCTATGCGACGGACTCCGCAAGCTATGCGGCGAAGATACGAGATGCGGGTATGCGGATGAGTTGCGAGGCGAGTGCGGTGCGGACGCGGAGTAAGAGAGCGCGGATATAACTAGAAGGGAACCAAGTATACGAGTCCAAGTACCAGGTAGCGGTTGACAGGTATGACGGGTAAGGGTACCAGGTATAAGGGACGCGATGCGAAGATTTACCGGGATCTGTTCCGGAACTCTTATGCGACGAGGTTTCTAGGTATAACTAGCAAGAGTCGAACGCTCAAAGGAGTGTAGAGGTCAAGCATGAGATAGGGAGAACTGCAATCGATTGCGCAAGGACAAAGAACGAGGTAGACTATTGCTAGTGACTCCTGCAACACTGACTCAAAGGAAGGGAATGTAGAAAAGTGAGTAGTTATGAGTCCTGGGCAAGTATTTATGTGAGTCCGTACGAATCCGGGACTGTGCAGGCGACCGCATATGTACAAGCGAGTCCGGAGTGATATAAGATGTAATAGCGCTAAGCTGGCCTCATGCATGGGAAAAGTATGTAAAACAGCCTGCAAACGATCAATAGACAACAGGTAAGGACTAATAACGCACCAGTGGGGTTGGACGGACGTGGACAGGACATGGGAAGACATTTACGAGGGACCGGTACGGTTATGTGGAGTGATGCGGATCGTGACCCAGTATGCGGAGCCACTGCAACAACGCGTGAAGGTGCGTAACTGACCGCAACTATCCGGAACTGTTCGCGACCCTTCGGAATGACTTCGGACTGTAAGTGTAGGTATTGACTAGCATGGGGAAATGATGCTCTGCAGGGCTGTAGCCAGATTGTTTCCTACACCGGAGATGTCAACCACTACAAGAAGAGCAACCTATTGAGATCGTAGAATTGATTGGGATGAGGTCTTGGTCAGTAAATAAACGCCTACAAAGAAGACCAATATTCCTCCCATGAAGTCCAACCTTATTGCGAGCCATCTGAGGGATGTGGTGAATCAATGACTGCCAAGATATGTGTAAGGTTACTTGCCTCTGGTCCATAATCATGATGTATGGGGCCCCGTCCCCCAGATTAATGTAGTATCTATTAGCAGCAATAAACTGCTTCATTTCTTCGTAGCTTCAGATAGTAGGAAGTCCTGTCAAAGTCTCTTGAAAGTGGGCATACAGAAGAGAGCGAAGCATATCATCTGATGGCCAATATCAGCATGACTTTCTAGGTCAGAAATACAATAACAAACCTAGGTGTTTGGCCTCACGAGCACCAGCTTGATAGAAGGCAGTGAAGTAACCATAACTGAGAGCAACAAAGAATACAGCAATAACTAGACAAGTATGAGCCACATCCTCGCAAGCGATATCTATTACTGACCAAAGTATGGCTCAAGGGCAGAAATAATGGCTATAGAGCCCATAATGCCAGCCAGCATAAAAATAACTGGATCTCCATAATTAGTCTCTGAGAGTGAAGTGTGTGACTAATGTACACAATCTCAATGATCCTGGACCACACATAAGTCACATCTCACCATGCGATGACAGACAACTCACATGGTAACTGATTGTCAATACCTGAGTGAAAGGTTTCAGCAAAGCAAAGCATAGCACAGATTAGTGAGACACTGACTGTCAATATCTTGACCAAGAATGCTCAGGATTTGGCCCACAGGCTACAGGGACATAATAAGCATCCATCTTGGCACCTTCATATACAATCACTCACTGTAGTATCAAAAAAGGACATTGATGCATGAAAGACGTCACGTATGGACTTCTGGTGCAGGTTTTGCAACACATAAGAGGAAAATAAGTCTATTCCACTACAACTGCAACAAGTTGTGTTGAGTGAGGGTGCCACCATCTGTGATAGGAACCAATAGGAACTGACTTACAGAAAGAATGTGAATACCGCTTGAGCAACCCCTAAGCAGCCATACAGCATCTGATAGAATGAGTTTGGTTGGCTGAATTTACTGTGCTACATTGTTTGGGTTAATGTTCCAAGATAGTGTGCCTAGGATATTGTCAAGTTAGCACAGTTGATATTATGGGCGATGAGTTATAGGGTGGTGAGCGTGTATTTCACTACCTACAGGAACTCAAGGCTTAAAATCCTGTCAATTGTCAAGATGTCACACTCAACCAATAGCAGATGTTATCACAAGTAAGGAATACAAATAACATAGATGGAGTCCCAAACTTACCACCAACTGATATAGAATACTGTACAAAGTTATGGTGGATAGATACCAAAGACTTCGACTGTGGAAGGGAAATGGCTACAAGCCAGGAGTGTGAGTACAAGCAAGAGGATCACAGAAGTTCAATATTGGAAGAGGCATATGAAGTCAACACCCAATCATCAAACCTATCTTCAACATAGTCGTCAATTGAAAGTGATGCATATGTCACAGTGCTTCCAGAAGATGTGACTACAGGAAAAATCTTAGTATGAGAAAATGGGAGTATAAGCTACTGCCCACCATCATCACCAAACTCAGAAATGTGTGATATTGCCTTGGAAAGCATGTCCACTTTGGACTGCGCATGTTGCTTCTTTGGGCCTGGAATATGGATGTCGGACTTAAGAACCTCCAGAGTTTTCTGCTCCTTTGCTTTGAAGCTGTCATTATTGTTGATGTACAGGGGCTTGGCTTCTGCAAAGGTCGCACTCATGTATGCATGATACATAATATTATCAACCCAAGTTTTTAATGAATGAGGGAGGCAAAGAAATTGATCGTTGGGCTGCCTAGTGTCAGAGCTGTTCATCATAGTGTGAATAGGACTTACCCTGAGAAGAACTTCTAACGCTTTTGGGGAACCAAGTGTTCCACTTGCTTTGGAATCAACCTGCATAATGTCTGGAAGATGCAATAGTGCATGAAGCCATACATTACATTTGTCTTGAATGACCTTTGAAGGTCCAAAGCAATCAAATTTGACCAGGCTGAGCTCTGGGGATGCTCCCATGTATGTGATAGTGTTCACTATGGATGGCTTCTTTGTGCCAGCTAGGAACAATTCATGAGGGTCAGACATGTAGTCTATTGAACAGCATGGCTCACTTGGGTAATTTCTAGTTTCCAAGTATTCACACAGGTTTGCAATAGCATTACTAAACAATGAAATCTTCATCTGAGCTCAAAGCATCCTGTCCTCCATTAAACATGCCCCTTGCGAATGGAATCCTGCATAACTCATATCCTCTTCTTGCTGGAGCTGTGCCTGCATCATGACCTCTCTGAAGCTCACATCAAGGAGAGCCATGATATCATGAGTGTCGACCCATCCAAATAGCATGGAAGCCATGGTCAAGAGGGAGTCTGGAAGCTGAAAATAAAGTTAGAAAAAGTACTTAAGAAGATTTGCCAATGTGCTCACTATGTCACGTCCCTCTGTCTGGAGCCAAGTTATTAGGGCTGTCTCATTCTGTTCAATTCCAAGAAAATTAGTCTTGTAAGTATTTTTGCATGCAGAACTGATGTTTGGCATGTTCAAGTTAGAGAGAAGGCTAGAGGGATATTCTCATGATCAATAAATGCTTGTGTACAACCTATACAGTAGTAAGTTTACTTGAATTTTGTGAGCGATGTGTTGTCTTGATGTGTCAAATGGTATGTAAGCAAGTGGTGCAAAGCAATGGCGATCAAAGCAATGGCGATCAAAGCAATGGCGATCAAAGCAATGGCGATCAAAGTGATGGTGATCAAGCCATCAGATTGAGTCATCAAACCGATGGCGATCAAACTATAAAAACATAGTAGGCTAGACTCAATAAATAAAATAATGAATGAATGAATTTACACAATATTGAAAGACTTGCTGCCTTGCTTCATGGGTGTGATAAACCACTGCAAAATAATGGTGGAAGTGAATGAACATGCAAATGTGTTAAGACCATGCATGCCGAAGGTGCACAGGAGTAGGATGGACCAAGAAGGGCTTGGCTTCAGCTCGTGTGCTGCACCCCTTGCCTGGGTACGTGCCCTTGATTTCAGAATGGACTAGAATGGAAGTCTGAGGTGTTCCAGAAAAAGTCTGGGTCAAATAGCAGACTCTGTTCCTTCTTTCACACTACATAGGTAGAGATGGACAACGTTGGCCTCAATGACCAAGACGATATGCTCGTTTACCAAGACAACTCAAACAATGTGAGTTTATTATATTATATTTTGCTGCTATATATTGACACTGGACTTCTCATTCTACACTATCATAGGATATGGACATTGTGGGAAACAACTCCGCAGTAGGCGGATATAATGTTGGGTGAATGCTATACCTGCTGCTTCACTTGCAAGGCAAGAACGTTCGACCCTAAAGGGGTCTGCTACTGAGATAAGTCTGATAGTTAGTGTCTAAGGTCACCGAAAGGTAAAGAAACAAGTCCGAAGGTATGCGGACCACGTCCGGAGGTCAAAACGTCGGGTCCGAAGGTATACTACCAAGTCCGAGGCGCGGGAAAGCGGGTCCGAAGCTTCGGGTCGTCGGGTTACGGATAATAGCAAGGGAATGGGTATGGAAAGTGTCGGACTATGTCCGGAAACAAGGGAAAGTCAGGGAAAATGAATGGCAAGGGTTTCGGGTGTGAAGCGGGTGCGGAACAGGTGAGAAACAGGTATATTCAGCCAGGTAACAGGTAAGGACAGGTATGTGACCAAGTAGATGGGAAGTCCCACCTACAGTAAAGTAAAGAGTGCTTGGTCATACTACCAGTCCTATATAACTAGCTACGTAGAAATCCGGAATATCAAAAACAGGAAAACATCGGGTCCGGTGATATGTAAACTGACATGAGGCACTGCGGACTTGTGGGAACACAGGTAATAACGCTGCCTACTGCATCAGCCATGGGAAACAAGCTACTACGCACCAGTGGGGTTGGACGGAACGGACAGGACATAGGATGGACGGGTTTCCGAAGGTATGCGAGTGGGTCCGGTGCATCTCCGGCGGGTCCGAGGCTCAGAGAGCGCGGGAAAGCGTCGGGTTTGAGCGGGTTTCATCGGAGATGACTGGAGTGATGTCCGGATAACTGGGCTTTCGACGTACTCCGTGAATTGGGCCTCTGCAGGGCTGTGGACAGAATGTTCATGACAACGTCTTCAGGCTTGATGAAGATGATGTCATGAATATTGACCAAGATGACTCCAACAATGTGAGTTTATTAAATTATAGTGTGCTGCTATAATATTGACACTACACTCCTCTACCTACACTATCATAGGATATGGACATCTTCAGGCTTGATGAAGATGATGTCATGAATATTGACCAAGGCGGCTCCAACAATGTGAGTTTATTAAATTATATTGTGCTGCTATAATATTGACACTACACTCCTCTACCTACACTATCATAGGATATGGACATCTTCAGGCTTGATGAAGGTGATGTCATGAATATTGACCAAGGCAACTCAAACAGTGTGAGTTTATTCAATTATATTGTGCTGCTATAATATTGACACTACACTCCTCTATCTACACTATCATAGGATATGGACGTCTTCAGCATTGATGAAGATGATGAGATTATGGCATAGGAAGGGATTTTGGATTTGATTTGCAGCTTTATCAATTACCAGGGAATCTGGAGATACCCCTGAATGTAAACAATGTACTACTATCATAGCTATCATACCACCACTTCATTTTTTTTTGAGATATTGGCTGCACGCCATAGGTCCTACCAAAAACCTCATATCTCTTCCTTACTCTGATTGTCTTCTAACCGAATCCAGCCTCTGCCACACCTCCCCCAGGAACACTCCAGGTCTCTCAGACCCAATTGCTCTTTTCCTCAGCCCAGGTGGAATACTTGAGATACTGGCTGCACACCATAGGTCTTACCGAAAACCTCATATCTCTTCCTTACTCTGATTGTCTTCTAACCAAATCCAGCCTCCGCCATGTCTCCCCCATCACATTCAAGACCAAAGATGAGCTCAAGTGGTAGTAGGATCCAATTAAGTAGACCATATAAGGCTATTACATCATAACAAACTTCATATGGTCTGATTGTCCAATTACATGATGATTATTTGGACCAAACAACTATATTAGTGCAGATCATCAGTTCATGAGAATTTGATCGTGAGAATTTAATTTGGGCCAAACAAACTATATTAGTGTGGATCATCAGATCGTGAGAATTTTGAGAACTTTGGTTCATTTTTTTCTCCAATGGACGACCTCAAAAACAGGACAACTGAGGTATTGGCAACTCTGGGCAGGAGGATTGGGGAGATATGTAATGGGCAATTCATCTCAGCTAGGGGTCCTTAAAGATGGCCAAGTTGAAACTGAATTGCTGCATAAAGCTAGGTAACCATGGTTCAGTATTAATTGTATAACCACTAATTACTGAGGGAATCAAGGATGAGAATAGCAGCACAGCTCAGCCGGTGCTTGGAATCACTGAGTGATAATTTGACTTTTAAGGATACATCAATTTCTGAATATGAAATTGACCAGGCCGCCCTGACTATTGCACATGCTATGGTTAATCCCAGTAAGTAAGGAGATATGTCTGGCCATGCATGAATTTTAATGCTTAAATATAGTGAATGTTGATTGGGATGTGGACCGGTATGGTGACAAGGTCAAGTTGTCACACCCTAATTGGGATGGTTCTGCAACTGGTGAACCAGAGAGACTGAAGAAGTACTTCCCTGAGGCAGTGCTTGGCAAAATTTCGGTTCCAACAACCATTGTGGATAGGAACAGCAAAATTATAGTGATTTACCTCCCTAATATTTTGTCACCTTCTCACCTAGTATGTTTCTTTTCTGGTTGGGGATTCCCTCTCAGGGCTGATTAATTAATTAGGAGCATGTCAACCACATTACTGCTGGCTTACAAGATTCTCTTCTTAAAACCCTTCTGCCCATTTCACAGAAAAGAAAAGTTGGCAAGATGATGGCTATCTTGTCCCAGAGGGAGGGGGGGGATTTGGGGCTGGTAGAATTACAATAGCACCTGCATATTTCATGCAAAGACAAGAGGTATTGCATTTTTACTTATTATGTTTTCCCCTCTCCTAACTATATTCTTAGCGACTAGTGGATCCTTTAGTGACATCGGAGTCTTACTCATTGGGGAAAGTCCAAGATTGGCTAGCAGCCTTGAAAACATCAGAAGTTCTATGGAATGTTATCACAGCTACTGTA